>JARSSU010002332.1:0-55007 GCA_029619165.1 Eurosta solidaginis
GATTATTATTAATAATAAAATAAATAGGTAGTCTATTGAAAAAAATACTTTCCCTGCCCATCAATTATCAAGCACAAGCCGTTCTTGAATTGAGAACGAAAAATGTTAAATCGACGCCCCAAATCGTATCTCAAAGCGTGAGAACGAAAATCTTATTATTAAGCCCATAAGTGTCTTGAATGAGCACAGAAGGTTCACACATCAATGCAAACTGGTCATAAATACGAACGGTGTGCTTGGAAAACTGTTCTTAAAACAAGCCATAGGTCACGAGTTAAGAAAAAACGTACTTAACAGACTTTTGTCAACGAATGTTCTTAACTTTGAACTTGTTTGGTTCGTTTAAGAACGATTTTTCTCTGAGTGTAGATAATACAATCTAAACAATGTCTCATTACGTTCTTATTCGACTTCAATATGCATGCTACTAACGTTTGTCCTGCCTCGATTGCAAATAAATATGAATTATAGATAATAATTTTTTTGTTGTTTCTATTTAGAATTTACAATACCTTTAATTATTTAAATTCAATTTTGCCCGGAAAAGCTACACGTCACAAACATCGCCAACCGTATAAGTAAAAAAGGTAAATATCGCAACGTAGCGCACATTCTCACTAGTCTTAATTTGGAGATAACATACTTGTGACATATATATCCAAAATTTTGGAGATAGGATAGTTCTTTTTATTCTCTTCTAAACTTTTTAACTTCCAATAAAATTCACTTAATTTTTCCCACTTATAAAGAGTAACTGGTACTCATCACCCTGATCGTGACATGACACTAGTAGGGTTGCCATGTATGGAGAATTTCAATTGATAATGAAAAACTTGATTTGAGATATTTACTTTACTAACAGGCTCTAGAATTTAAGTATTGTTTCATTGACTTATGTTCAGGGCCGCCGAGAGAAATATCGGGCCCTGGGGCAAAAACATACAGCCCCTAACTAAAATGACACATTCTCAAATCAGCATTACCGTGCTGTGTACATGACTCATGTGCGTGCGCTGTCGTCATCGCTGTGGGTTCGTCAATACAGGGCATGCCAGTCGGTAAGGCGTGCTTAGAGTGAACACGAGCACTGGGATGTATATCATTTATCCTTCCAGAACACTGAAGAGCGTTCAGCACTCGCTACCTCAGTACAGGTACCGTGCAAAAAAGCGTATGAGCAACGCCGAATGTTGGAAAATTGTACGTCTAGATTTAGAGCACCAGATACAGCACTCACACAATGCAAACTGTGACAAATTTTCGTATAATTTGGCTGAGTCAATGTGTTATCAAGTGGATCATAGCTTCATCTCCTAAACTCTCGGAACGTCCGAATTGTATTTGCTGACGAATGGAGCGGCATTTTCTCGTGTTTGAACCTCATCCATTGCTATCCAATTGCCAAACAAAGGAGAAAGTGTTCTTCAAATGTTTTCATGACAGCAAATCGTTCACGGTAATACCTGCAATAACCGAATCACTATCACAACAAGGTTTTGTTTTGGATTCAGTCTCGTCTGGTCGTCGTTGATTGTCTCGGTCTCTTCACATTCATAAAATGTATTTTACTATTCCTTTTTCGACGTCAGGAAACTTTGGTGAGATTCCCATCCAGTGTGAGTCTGTTTTGCATTCGCATAAATGTTTTTGCCATTGATTTCTGATCAGATTTAAACTTTCTAAGTTATAACTCGATATCGTCGTATAATCCCTGGCTTGCAGAATAATGTTTCTTTCATAATAACTGCAAATCTTGAGCCAAATGGAGGAAACTAAATACATTCAAACTTGCTGATGTATTGAATAACGCCATATGTTTCCGCTGTCAAATTTAGCCCAAGTACTCGTTTAGTGCCTGTTTTCATCTGGGTACGATTTGTACAGGCTTAACTGCCTCAACTTATAATTATTATTTTCTGTAAGCAAAAGCTTGGATATCATTTGAGATTCCCGGCCGTCTCCAAAGCCCGGCCCGGGTAATGACCCCCTGCACTCTCGTGCGTCAAATTACATAACAAATTCCAGGTTAGGAATCCGATAAAAGCGCGCAAGTCTATTATTAAAATTCTGTTCGAAATGATTTAATGGATGTATTCCCCATCGTTTGTCAAAGTTTTATAAAAATATCTATCAATGAACTTTTTTGACTTTTGGCTGCTTCGCGATTTTTGTTAAAATACATCATAAAAAACCTAGCGTCTGAACTAATTTTGGCATCTCTCATTTCATTACAAAATAAAAATGGTGGAAAAAATAATGTGATTAAAATATGGGACTTCTTTTAACAGGACGTGAAAACGCCCAAATTTTATTTTAAGTAGATATAACTAGATTATTCTTATAAACATTTATTCCCGATAGTTGCAAAAATCTACATCTCATAAATAGTAAATGCTTACATATTTACTATATAATTATCATTCATTGCTGTGGTCGATAATATTTTTATAGCAAATACAGAAACTTCTATGGCAAAATTTATTTAGTGTTATCTAAAAAATCTCGTTAAGCACAAACATTAATACTTTACCAGTAGATAGATTTGCCTGTATTTGTGTAAAATATATCCATACAATATTTATAGGTATGTACATATGTATGTACATACCACGGTGGGCCAAAACATTCGAAGCTTGATTTATTGAATGGAAATTAACTGAGATTTTAGTAGATTATATCTTATCACTCAAACGATCGCAAAGCCCATTACTTCGGCTTTTTAGAAGCAAATTTAAAACTGTAAAAAAGTTCATTCAAACTTTGTCGCATTAATCTTGCGATTACACAAATATTTAAAGAAAAATAAACTTCACTTTATTCCGACCCACCCTAATAGTAGTTTACATGTATAAATGTGTCAAAATAAAGCCTCATCAAAAACTCAGCTACTTGCACGTAGCAGCTCAATAATGTTCAAGAGTGTGTAATAATTTTATACATCAAATAAATTGGAAATGAAATGAAGTTTATGTTGTCGCCCATAAGTAGGAAGTTTATTTGTGTGTGTGGTGTGTTTCATTAAATACCATCCATTTCTATATATGTATAGTATGTGGCGATAAAAACTAACAAATAATGAACAATACTTTGCCAAAAATCTACCATCGGCAATAACAAACTTTGCGCATTTCGTTGTCTTTGGTTTTATGTATTTCATATGTAAGTGTAAATGTTCAAAGTGAAACTCTCCACACAAACATACAAACATACATAAATATGAAGTTAGCATGTTGTTATCACTATTATCATCGGTCAATATCGCCATCGCCTATACATACATATATACACCTGCAATTTCACATACACACATATGTATACAGTTACATGAGTTCATTATTTTTAATGCCCATCATCTGCTCAAATTCTTGTGCGCTTAATTGGAAAATTGTTATTTTCTATTATTACTTTTACCTACTTCATCTGATGCATAACTCATAAGACAATATAGCTTTTGTTTTTGCAATTTATTACTTTGTTATTCTGTGGCCTAAGTCAAAGCCTCCAAAAAAAGTTCAGATTCGGCTAAAATAAACTATTTAACAATTTATAAAAAAGTACTATTCTAAGAACTACACAGTGGCAACGAATAAACTTTATTAAGTTTTATTAAAACCAAAAATACCAATGACGTCGCTTAACGCTCTTTTTGTTTAGGGGCCGATTCGCAAAACACCAAGTCGCACGATGATGAAAAGCAGGTAGGGTTAGGTTGAACTGACCGATCGATAAAGGGCTCATATGTACTTAATGTGTTCATAGTGTTACCAGAGTTTGGTTGACGACCAAGCGAAAAAACCTCAATTTTGTACCAGGACTTCTGCTTTGTAGAATGACTCCATCCTCTTGGCAAATACTAGATGCTTTTTAGAAGCCGCTCGAGATCTGCCAACTCCGCCACCCCTAGTAGCTGAAGCCTTGACCTCGCTAGAGCAGGACACGAGCACAGAACGTGCTTAACGGTTTCTTTCTTCAGCTCGCACTTTCTACACCTACTATTACTGACTAGGCCTAACTTATAAGCATGTGACGCCAGAGGGCAGTTTCCATTTAGTATGCCCATCGTTAACCTTAAGTCTTCTCTCGATATAAGCAACTTTGTGGGTCTAACGTCGTATGATTTGCACGTAATATCCTCCCTCTGTCTCCCAAATGGATTGGCATGTCTACCGTCGATTCAGCGAGTGTTGCACCCTCCTTTGCCGACTCATTGGTCTTATCGTTACCTTCCATCCCTATATGACCGGGAACCTAGTCGCTCCAAAACTTCTTGGCATTGCAGGACACTTCTGATGAAGTGCTGTGTGAGATTATTGCCTTGATTACTGCCTGACTATCTATATATGTATATTGGCGTGACTGCAGCTCAAGCACACTTCCTCCAGAATCTCTGCTGCTTTGTTCACAGCTACAGTTTCCGCCTAAAAGACAGTGAAGTGATCTGGCTGCCGGTAGAGTCTCCATATTTCTGGATCGACACAGTAAGCAGCAGACGCAAATTCTTTCGTTTATTTGGAATCTCCGGTTTACACGTGTATAATATGTTTTACCATCACTGCACCCTGGCGCCAACCCTCCGGCTTAATTGTTGTCCCAAGATCTCTTTCGAAGCTCATCACGGGACCTCGTAGTTTCTTTTGCGCTTTTCCTCTATGAACATACGGCCTTAAGCTTGTTGCAGTTGCCATTATTATTATTAGCCATTAGGTCTGTTGGTTTGGAGGTACAGAATAGTATATAATGCTGCGTTCTGGGTATTTTCAGCGCTCCCATTATGCTAATCATTGATAATTACATATTCCCTTTAATTTTTTGGTATACGAACATTTGTGTGTGGTTGTCCATCAAACTAGGAACCCATAGAAAGGTATGTCAAAGTATGTAATAAGAGCAGTTAAAGTAAATTTGATTATTGATCTAATCATTCCTCCGGACATCTCAACTATTGGAAGCAATCCAAGTATATTGTATACGTATGAACTACATTTTTGTTGGCATTGTACATTGGCATATTCAGAATAGCGCATTTACAATAACATAGCATATCGCTTAAATTGATGATGACCAAAATAGTTTTATTGATCGATTGATTGCTTGATGAAGTATATTTGCTTTGATTGTGGAAAACTTTGTGGTCATTGCGTTTCCATATGTCTATACACATTGTGTGTGTGTGTGTGTCTTCAGCTATATATCAATAAATATTTAGTTTTCTATGGGCTTTAATCATTTGCGAAATATTTACTACAATTTGATAAATATTTGTTCACTACATATTGTCCGGTGTAAATGAAATAATTTAAAGCAAAACTTAGAAGGTTGCACGGCTTTGAAACCAGTACAGCGCGTGCTCAAACTTCGTACTCAAGTTATAGTCTGTCGAATAGTTTCCTTTCATTCCGGATAATGTCAAAGATAGCGAAGTCTTTAACTACGCCCACACCTCCTGCTACTGCTTTAGCGAATTAGGAGCTGCCAGTCGTTTCAAATGCCTCTCATTAAGCCGAATTTCAGCCCCACATTCAACAATGTCTCAAGTTATTAATCTGATCACCATTCGCGTGGGCATGTCTTCAAATGAGTCTAACTGGACTTTCTTTTCTAAGCGCTTTATTCTTGCCTAACTAATGCCCAATTATTCAGTTTAGTCGTTAAATCAACTTCTGGTAAACTGTGGACACATTCAGCCAATGCTAAGACCATCCAGTTTAACCTAATGTAAAGGGTGTATTTAAATCAAATATTATGAAGTTGAGTATTGTTTTGCACTTCCTATACTTTAAGCCTAAGACGACACTGGCTCATAAACTAAAAAAGTGGTGTGTACATTTGACAGGCCCGAATACCCTACCCCAACGGCCTTCTTTCTTACCATTATCATATCCGTTTTTCAGATTGTTTAATATTTGTTTCGTAAAACGCTGACATCAGCCGCTCATTTCATTCAACAGATCACGTCTGAAGGTTTATCGACCGGCTTATTCTCTGTTGCTTACATTTATATTTATTTTAAAGTAACGCTTGAAAGGTGTGGCACTTCTATGTCCCATTAATCGTATTAAGGCGATAAGCTTACCTGAAAGGCGGGCCGCCGTGGTGTGAGGGTAGCTTGCTCCGCCTACCACAGACTCAAGCCACGGACAAAGAAATATCCAAAATTTAGAAACATGTTTTTTTCAATTAGAAACACGTTTTTCTAAGAGGGCGCCCCTCAGCAGTGATTTGGCTAACACTCCGAGTGTATTTTCGCCATGAAAAGCTTCTCAGTGAAAACTCATCTGCCTTGCAGATGTCGTTCGGTGTCTGCGTAAAACATGAAGGCCCAATCCCGCCAAGTTTGTATGAAAAATTAAAAAGGAGCACGACGGGAATTGGAAGATAAACTCAGCCTACATTTTCTATGGAGGTATATCGCGCCTTGCATTTTATTTTAATTTGGCTGAAAACCCACGCAAGTAGCAAAATAATGGACCAAATGCCATGTGAGCTGAGACCGAAATTCTTTCTCTTGTTCTGGTAAAAGTTGGGCTGTTAAGTGTAAGGGTCCGATGATCCCACCCCATAAATTTGTATGCATCTGCAGCAGGAAGAGATTTCCAGTATATAAGAACGTACCGACAGCATTAGATAGCATTTCATTCACCGCATTCCTAGTCGCGGCAACATTCCCTTCTTCCTTGACGCCAACCAGCGTTCTTAGCCTTGTATTTTGCTACCGTTCACTTTATTCTACTAGAACAGAACCCATAAACCCTTGGGGCGGCACAACTGCTCCCCGTAGGAACACACGGCGAACAAGGTCTTCCCCTTAAAACTCATGGAAAGTTTCTGTGCGAAATAGTCCCTCGATATTTAACCCTATGAGAAAGAATAAGCGGCAATCCTACAGTAAAGAGGGCCCTAAAGGTGACGATCTTATATCTCCTCGTAAAAATAATCAGTTCTATCGTTCTAGGAATTAGAGCCAGTCCACAGGGACTTAGCCCACATAGCTAATGTGTTACTGCTGACCAATATTATCGGGCATCTGCCTATGCCACCACTCTGCAATCTTTGGCTTAAGCTCACCAGAAACGCGTTTACTAACAAAAAATTCCCTCCAATGCACATTGACCCCACTTTAGTCCGCAGCAATAATTATGTTACATGGAAGTTTTTTAATGAGCTCAATGAGGCCTCTTCAATAAATAAACCAACCAAGTCATTTCCGATGGCCCAGACAGCACATTATTAAATACCCCTTCGATGCTCAGAAGAAACCCAGAACAACCTCTCTAGGAGTCCCTCTATTTATTTATAGCCGAGTGGAGGGCCGTTTTCTTTTGTCTGTTCGCTCAAGGCTGTTTTAGTTGAAACAGTTTAAAAAAAAATGTATTGGATTTATTGGTTGGATAATTCAATTTCAATGCGTAACTAAAATTTAAGGGTGCGTCTCGCAATAAAAACAAAAAGTTGGTAGTTAAAGGACACCCTAATCCTATCATACTTGCGTAATGAAATCAAAATAGTTAATCTCCGAAATTGGCGCATGGTACATACGTAATTTAACCGTTTAATCTGATAATGAAAGCAATCTGCGTAAAACTACAAACAACAATTTTAATTCAATACGGATAATGCAAACAACAACAACCACGTTCTCCATAATATTAATAAATTAACAAAAAATTGTATGTGGACATAACAAAAGACTCACACCAGTGAAAATATTCACAGTTACAAATCCGACTATAAAGATGACAAAAATGAAATCTGGCCATAACCACCATCCAAACACACAAAAAAATCAATCAAAAAATTTACTAATTTAATCCGCATATGAGCTTCGCACTGCTTCAGTCTCATAGTTCAATAAACACATTCAACCTTGCCCTCCACGCAATTGAAGCTGAACGTTGTTGTTGGTGTTTTCCAACCTGCTGAGCGGCAATTTAGTGGGTGTCATTATCCGGCTATTCTTTTTCGCCTTTGCCTGTTTGCTTGCGGCTTTGTTTGTGCCACATATGGCAGCATTTGACGATGTTGATGATGATGATGATGATGAGAATGTTGCGCGGTATCGCTTACCAGTGCAATATGTCAATTTTCAAAAATGCGCCACCGCATTTTATACTTTCAGTGCAGTGGGGTGCGGCGATAGAGACAAACAAGTGCACTGTACAAAGTTTGAGGGTTGCTTCGTATGCTCTAAAGTAGCGGGTGGGAGTTTAAATGGCGAATGCTTAGATTTTTGGTGGATGTTTTTTTGTCTTGCGAAGATTTAATTTTTTCTATTCAATTAATGCGACAAATTGCCATATGAAGAGGTCAGCGCTTCTAACAAAGAGACAACCTAATAATCAACTTGCTGATGTTTTGTGTTAAAGAAGTGGCTAAATTTGCAGTTTATCCATTACGATCAAGGCCATCAATCAAACTTTTTACGATATGTTCATATTTTTTTTAAGTAGTGACTGCTGAGAGAATGATGGGAAGGAGTTCGTCGCAGGGAGGTGCTCTTTCCTTGGGATTGCTCTTGATAGTAGTTGTCTTGAGGAACATGATTTACATATGAAGAACAAGGTAAAAAAATCTTCGGTTGCCTACTGTATGGTAGTTAGCATGAGCGGGCCCTTCGTACAACACACACTCTGGCACTAAACGCCATCCTGCATTTTTGCCCAACGTGGGCATCGAACTAAAAATTACGTAAATGCCAGGGCATAAAGCAACTGTAATATTGGTCTCTGAACTCGCGCAAGCACTTGCAGCCTTTTATAAACCTTGTGATTCCGTTGTACACTTTCCCTCTGCTTATGAACAGGTAGGCCTCGGAAGAGACTTAGATAGCTTTTCGAATCTTCCCAGGAAATATCGAAGATATATGTCTGCCTTATTCGTGACTTTATTGTTGCTACACAGCGATTGAATAAATATTTGAAAGCAAGTATCACCGTTAGAAAACGTAGTTACCGAGCGGACCAAAAAAGGGTGCAAGTGAGTTGTTCTTTAACTGGGCGGCTGCCATCCGACAGAACCTAACCTTTTCCGAAACTTACAGAAAATCAAATTTAACTCATAGTTCGGTTGACGAACGCCCTATCTCAGAATTTTTTTTCATAAACGTCCCATCTCCCAATTTTCCAAAAGTTTTATTAGATAGGTCGTTTTCAAATGGCAGCCGAGATAGGGTTAAGGCGTTATACCAGAAATTTCATAAAGTAGTGGGCTTGTACTAACACTGTATGTAGACTAGCACTGTTTGCAAGACACTTATACAGTATTTGATACAATTTTAATTAATTTATTGTAAACCACAAATACACTTGAACATTACAACTTTAAAATAAACGGTTTGGAGAATAATATTTCCAATATAAACCAGCTATTAAGTGCTCGCACAATCAGTGAGTTGAAGATGTTGGTATCACGATATGAAAGAAAATATTGAAACCGTGAAATTGAAGAAGTCTCGAAGCCACCGTTATGGAAAGCAAAGTTGAAAATAAAGGGCATACAAGTATTTGTTTCAACTGCTCTCAAGCAGGACATATTAAGCCCAACTGCCCATACGCAATGAGACCAAAGGATCCTGTTTCAGGTGCTGGGAAATGGGTCATGTACATCGTTCTTGTCCAAATCCCAAGATAATTTTACGAAAACAAGAAGTAGCTGCAATTAAGAACTTAGAAGACGTAGATCATAATGAAGTTGTAGGCGCTTTTAATGAAGTAGGTATCATGTTCCAAAATAATATAAAAAAAAAGTTTTAATAAGTTTACTTCGCTTTTTGACACCGGTAGTCCGGTTAGTTTGAAACGTGAATCTCATGTTCCAGTTGTGCTGACAGGAGCGGTCAGACGTTCATTGTATTCAAATTTAATTGGAGTTGGTGGAAAAAAATTATTAATTAAAAATGAATTAAATTGTTTAGTCTGTTTTAAAAATGAAATAAAAACAATTAAATTTTTCGTACTATCGGATGAATGTTTGCTCATGCCAGTTATTTTGGGACGAGGTTTCCTGTCTAAATTTAAAATTTGCATAAAAAAATAATATTGAAATATTCAAGATAAAAATTAATACACATATGAAAAAAAATGAAACTCAAATGTCAGCAGATAAGATCAATCAATGAAAGTCCGAAGCCTACTTTAGCTCTAGTAAACGGATGTCATAATGAAACAGCAGATACTAATGATATACTTATTTTGTATTGACAAATTTTCCGATTTGCCAGAACCAGATATAAACCTTAAATGAGATAAAACTAAGACATTAATTTTGCATGATATTATAACAAAATCCTACCTTAAACCAGAGGATATAACTCATCCACTCGATTATGAAATGAAAATTCATTTGACGACGAAAACCCCGTTTTATTGCACCCCGCGACGCTTATCATATTTAGAAAAAAACTGAGGTACAAACTACTATTTATGAGCTGATGAAGGAAGGCATCATTAGACCTAGTAACTCACCGTATGCTTCTGTAATAGTTTTAGTTAAAAGAAAAGGTAAAATGCGAATGTGTGTAGATTACAGAGGTTTAAATAAATTAACAGTAAGGGATAATTACCCGCTACGTTCAATAGATGACTGCATTGAATATTTAGAAGGGAAAAATATATTTACAGTATTAGACTTAAAAAGTGGATTTCATCAAGTCAAGATGTCACCAGAATCTGTTCAGTATACTGCTTTTGTAACGCCGAATGGGCAATTGAGTGTATAAGAATGCCATTTGGATTAAAAAACGCAGCTGCTGTATTCCAAAGATTTATAAATACGATTTTTAGAGACTTCATTGATTCAAACCAACTAATTATATATATGGATGATATAATAATAGCTTCGCGAAGTTTTGAGGAACATAAAGAACTATTAGATTTAGTTTTGAAACGTATTTCAGAAAAAGGCCTAAAGTTAAATCTTAACAAATGTAAATTTGGCTATCACGAAATTGAATATTTAGGATATTTAGTAACTTCTAAAGGCATTTCACTTACAGATATTCATTTGAAGGCAATAAAAGATTATCCTATACCAAGAAACCAAAAAGAGTTACACTCTTGCATAGGACTTTTTTTCTTCTTTTCGACGCTTTGTACCATCATTTTCTCGGATTGTGAAACCATTGCAAAAACTGCTTAAACAAACAAGTAAGGACGGGACTGTCTTCGGCTATGCCGAAGACTTCATATCTTTCATGAATGGGGCTGAACAATAATCTTATCCCGTTCGTAATCTCCGAATAATCGGATGTATAAGATAAGAAATATCTAGTGAACATATCTACATACCTAAACGATTTGTAAGATAAATATAAAATAAACAAGTAAGGAAGGTTAAGTTCGGGTGTAACCGAACATTACATACTCAGTTGAGAGCTATGTTGACAACATAAGGGAAAATAACCATGTAGGAAAATGAACCGAGGGAAACCTTGGAATGTGTTTGTATGACATGTGTATCCAATGAAAGGCATTAAAGAGTATTTTATGAGGGAGTGGGCCATAGTTCTATAGGTGGACGCCATTTAGGGATATAGCCATAAAGGTGGATCAGGGTTGACTCTAGAATACGTTTGTACGATATGGGTATCAAATGAAAGGTGTTAATGAGTATTTTTAAAAGGGAGTATCTGTTAATGGCGCGTTTCGAGCCATAAAGGTGGACCAGGGGTGACCCTAGAATTTGTTTGTACAATATGGGCATCAAACGAAAGGTGTTAATGAGTATTTTAAAAGGGAGTAATCCTTAGTTCCATAGGTGGACGCCGTTTCGAGATATCGCCATAAAGGTGGACCAGGGGTGACCCTAGAATTTGTTTGTACAATATGGGCATCAAACGAAAGGTGTTAATGAGTATTTTAAAAGGGAGTGGGCCTTAGTTCTATAGGTGGACGTCGTTTCGAAATATCGCCATAAAGGTGGACCAGGGGTGACTCTAGAATGTGTTTGTACGATATGGGTATCAAATTAAAGTTATTAATGAGGGTTTTAAAAGGGAGTGGTGGTTGTTGTATACGTGGTCGCATTTTCGAAATATCGCCATAAAGGTGGACCAGGGTGACTCTAGAATTTGTTTGTACAATATGGGTATCAAAAGAAAGGTGTTAATGAGTATTTTAAAAGGGAGTAATCCTTAGTTCCATAGGTGGACGCCGTTTCGAGATATCGCCATAAAGGTGGGCCAAAGGTGACTCTAGAATTCGTTTGTGCAATATGGGTATCAAACAAAAGGAGTTAATGAGTATTTTAAAAGGGAGTGGGCCTTAGTTCTATAGGTGGACGCCTTTTCGAAATATCGCCATAAAGGTGGACCAGGGGTGACTCTAGAATGAGTTTGTACGATATGGGTATCAAATTAAAGGTATTAATGAGAGTTTTAAAAGGGAGTGGTGGTAGTTGTATATGTGAAGGCGTTTTCCAGATATCGACCAAAATGTGGACCAGGGTGACCCAGAACATCATCTGTTGGATACCGCTAATTTATTTATATATGTAATACCTGCCAAGATTTTAGGGTTTTTTATTTCGCCCTGCAGAACTTTTTCATTTTCTTCTACTTAATATGGTAGGTGTCACAACCATTTTATAAAGTTTTTTCTAAAGTTATATTTCGCTTCAATAAAACAATCCAATTACCTTACCATGTTTCATCCCTTTTTTCGTATTTGGTATAGAATTATGGCATTTTTTTCATTTTTCCCTAATTTTCGATATCGAAAAAGTGGGCGTGGTCATAGTCGGATTTCGTTCATTTTTCATACCAAGATAAAGTGAGTTCAAGTAAGCACGTGAACTAAGTTCATTAAAGATATGTCGATTTTTGCTCCATTTATCGTGTTAACGGCCATGCGGAAGGACAGACGGACGACTGTGTATAAAAACTGGGCGTGGCATCAACCGATTTCGCCCATTTTCACAGAAAAGAGTTACCGTCATAAAATCTATGCCCCTACCAAATTTCAAAAGGATTGGTTAATTTTTGTTCGACTTATGGCGTTAAAAGTATCCTAGACAAATTAAATGAAAAAGGGCGGAGCCACGCCCATTTTGAAATTTTCTTTTATTTTTGTATTTTGTTGCACTATATCATTACTGGAGTTGAATGTTGACATAATTTACTTATATACTGTAAAGATATTAAATTTTTTGTTAAAATTTTACTTTAAAAAAAATTTTTTAAAAGTGGGCGTGGTCCTTCTCCGATTTTGCTAATTTTTATTAAGCGTACATATAGTAATAGGAGCAACGTTCCTGCCAAATTTCATCATGATATCTTCAACGACTGCCAAATTACAGCTTGCAAAATTTTAAATTACCTTCTTTTAAAAGTGGGCGGTGCCACGCCCATTGTCCAAAATTTTACTAATTTTCTATTCTGCGTCATAAGTTCAACTCATCTACCAAGTTTCGTCGCTTTATCTCTCTTTTGTAATGAATTATCGCAATTTTTCGGTTTTTCGAAATTTTCGATATCGAAAAAGTGGGCGTGGTTATAGTCCGATATCGTTCATTTTAAATAGCGATCTGAGATGAGTGCTCAGGAACCTACATACCAAATTTCATCAAGATACCTCAAAATTTACTCAAGTTATCGTGTTAACGGACGACGGACGGACGGACATGGCTCAATCAATTTTTTTCGATCTGATTATTTTGATATATGGAAGTCTATATCTATTTCGATTCCTTTATAGATGTACAACCAACCGTTATCCAATCAACACTTAATATACTCTGTGAGCTCTGCTCAACTGAGTATAAAAATAGGTAGGTACTTTGTGTGAGGATGCAGTTTCAGGTTTTTTGTGGTCTGCGTGTAAAAACTATGATTACGAATCACGTATTTGAACAATATATGACGTAAACGTAACTATTTGATGAAATGTTATGAATTTTGAAGCTTCTAGCTGTAAAAAAGGGGCAAAAAATACAACAATATATGCTATATACGTAAGCATTTGGTGAAATTTGAAGCTTCTAGCTATTAAAATGGGGCCGAAATCGCAATATATATATATACTATATATACCATCATATACCGATCTCTATGATTTTTTGACACAACAATATATACTATATACGTAAACAATCGGAGAAATTTAAAGCTTATAGCTGTTAAAATGGGGTAGAAATTGCGAAAAGTTTCTTATCTGAACAATCGGTTGTATAAGATATATATTATATATACAACCGATCTCTATGATTTTTTTAGAAAAATCCTCTTTTTCTGAAAAATCGGTTGTATGGAGGATATATGCTATAGTGGTCCGATCCGGCCGGTTCCGACAAATGTCTAATCGGACACCCAAATACACCCGCTCACCAAATTTTATCAAGATATCTCAAAAATTGAGGGACTAGTTTGCATACAAACAGACAGACGGACAGACGGACATGGCTAAATCAACTCAGCTCTTCAACCTGATTATTACGGTATACTTAATGGTGAGTCTATCTATTTTCCTTTTTAAGGACTTACAATTTTGGGTTTCGTGACGAAATTAATATACCATTTCATTTTCATGAAAGGTATAAATATAAGCTTTGATTTTAACGAACAGTGCGTTAGTGCATTTCAGGAACTTAAAACTAAATTTACTGAAAGTCCAGTGTTAGCTATTTATAATCCTTTAAAAGAAACAGAACTACATTGTGATGCAGCGCCAATATGATGGTAAATTTCATCCAATTTCTTAATTTTCAAAAACTGCTACAAGTGCTGAAAGCAGATACCATAGTTTCGAACTTGAAACTCTAGCAATAATTTACGCGTTGAAAAGATTTAGAGTATATCTTGAAGGTATTCCATTTAAAATTGTTACAGATTGCAATTCACTTGCATTGACTTTAGGGAAGAAACAGGTGAATGCTCTTATTGCAAGATGGGCATTAGAACTTGAAACTTTTAATTATACTATTCAACATAGAATTGGTGCATCCATGGGACATGTTCATGCGTGAGGTCGATGTCAAGTTGCCAGCATAGATATTAGTGAAGCTGAATTTCAAATACAGCTAGCCCAAGAACGTAAAAATGAAATAAGAGCTTTAAAAGAGCGCATGGATAAAGAAGAAGTAGTATACTTTAAATTTTCAAATGGTTTAATTTATAGAGACAAAGGGGAAGGAAAAGTAGCACTTTATGTGCCAAAAGAAATGGAGGGCAATATTATAAGACTGATACATGAAAAAATAGGGCATCAATCTCTTCAAAAAACGGTGATGACGTTATGTTTACATTATTGGTTTCCGAAAATGAAACAAAAAGTTGAAAAATGTATACAAAACTGTCTCAAGTGTATTATTTATCAGAGCCTGTTCGAGTAAATGAACGAAATTTGTTTAATATACCTAAAAAACCTGAACCATTTGACACAATTCATATTGATCATTTTGGTCCTCTACCTTCAATTCAATCTAAACGGAAACACTTGTTAGTCGTGATTGATGCTTTTACAAAATTCGTTAAACTTTATCCGACAAATTCAACAAGTGTACCAAAGAAGTTCATGCTGCTTTAGATAAATATTTTAGTTTTTATAGTCGTTCAAGACGCATTGTAAGCGACAGAGGTACATGTTTTACTTGGATTTTGAAAACTTTTTATTAAAGCGAAACATATTACATACTAAAGTAGCTACCGCCTCTCCACAAGCGAATGGCTAAATAGAGTTTTAAAAACTGTGTTAGGTAAACTTAGTCATCCACTTAACCCTGCAGATTGGTCCAACAAACTTCTCTAAGTGCAATATGCCATTAATAGTTCTGTTCACAGTACTACGGGAAATTCTCCTAGTAAACTTTTATTCGGCGTAGAACAGAGGGGTGAAATAGTGGATGAGTTTACAGAGTACTTAGATAATAGAATAAATGTTAATGAAACGCGTGATCTGGAACAAATTAGATTAAATGCATCTGAAGCTATTAAGAAAAGGCAGGAATATAATTTAAACTATTTCTTAAAAAAGTGTGAGGGCAAAAGAATATGAAGTGGGAGATTTTGTAGTCACAAGAAATGTAGATTCGGTTGTGGGAACAAACAAAAAACTCATATCGAGGTTTAAAGGCCCTTACGTAATACATAAGATTTTAGGAAATGATAGATATGTGGTGCGAGACGTAGAAAACTGCCAGTTGACGCAATTACCGTATGATGGCGTTGCTGAAGCTAATAAAATGGGAAAGTGGCTTGGAAATAATAGTAATGGGGTCCTTTCTGCTGAAGAATTAAATGAGTTATGAAATATTAGCTTTTATCGGATTGTCAGGATTGTTATCTCAATTATAATTATCTGTTTATATATAAAGAATTTTAAAATATGTAAACAATTTTAAAATATTTTTTTTAACTTAATTTAGTAAAATAATTGTAAATTGTAAAACAACTTTTAAATATTAAAAAAATAAATATTAAATAAAGATTTAAAATATATTGTATAACATTTGCCATATGTATGTATATTAGACTGGGTCGATTTATTAACCGATATCGCGCCATCGATTTTTCGATAGGATTTGGACTCAGGAAAAAAAGTTCCACTACGCATACCCAACGTTTTTACAACAGTTTTTTGAAGAAAAAATATTTTTTTGGTTTTGGGGAGTATTTTTACCCTTTCGCCATTTTTGTTCGCAGGCTCGAAAATAATTTTTTTGTGTATGCGTAGTGGAACTTTTTTCCTGAGTTCAAATCCTATCGAAAAATCGATGGCGCGATATCGGTTAACTTTCGTCCATACAAATCGATCCAGGTTAATGTATATGTTTCCATCTAACCTTTTCCTTATTTCAATTTTCTTATATAACTTATCTATGTTAGAATTTTCATTTAGTAAAATTGGCTTAACTAAACATTGCTAATAAATCATATTTTGATTAACATTACTAAATGTCTAACGACATCAATTTTTATGTAAAAGTTTCATTAACTTCAATTTCACTGCTTCGACGCTCGATTTGTTTATAACAGTAGTCTGATTTTAGCATCGCACTTCAAAGTGTCTCCTTTCAGTAAAAAAAATTAATAATAATAATAATAATAGTATGTATCTACATTGTACTATAAATGAGTTACAAGCAGGGGCTGAAACTGTTATTCCTTTTATAATATAATTCCTAGCAAAACTATTAATTTTGGACTTTAAATATATTTGTATCAAGATAAAAATTATTTTCGGATTTTTATTTTTTGAGTCCGATAGAACTAGTTAAACTCGGACTTTTAAAAATAAAAGTCCGGAAATAAAAGTTAAATCCGGACTTTTATTTTTTAAGGCCAAAATAAAAGTCCCGCTTGATAACATAGAAACTGCTTATCCGAATTAACATTTTTTTTATTTCGGATAAGCCGCTCAAAAAATAAAAATACAGATTTTACTTTTATATGTGGACTTTTATGGAAAAAGTTCGAAAAATAAAAAGGATGCATGATTCGACATGATATTGCTATAGGGATACCTGGAAACTCAAACATTTTCACCTAGGACAATTTTTTGATCAGGACTTTTTCCACTCCGAAAAAAAAATTATTATTATTTTCCGTCCCTGGTTACAAGCTTCAGGCAATGCCCTGTACATTGTTAAAAGCAATTAATTTAACATGCATTAATAATTTCTTCTAACCATCTTTGCGCATGCGCAAAAGTCTTTCAAGTACACGCAAACGCTTCAAGCACAAGGCACAAAAAAATAATGCGACTACTGCAAAAACAAACACAGCTGTTACAATATGATATAGCATTATTTATTAGCATCTAAGAAAAAATATATAAATCTGAAATATAAAAAGAAATTAATTACCGAAATGGATATGAAAACAAAATTAAAACTGTGCTCAACTCGATTTCACCCACTGGGCTAATGCACCAAATGTGCAATATAGCATTCATAGGTAAATGTGCAAATGTGGAAGTAATTCACGTTCTATGAATATACATTTGTAACTTTCTTTTATCTTCCTTATCCCTTTCAAAAAATAGATTTTAAGATTCAGTTTTGAGTTGTACACTCCCCACTAAGGCCGGGTGTTGTTGCTGATTCCATCGAACTAGAGCCATGGCCGGTTGCGTTAACACATTGCTAGTGCAAATGCGCCAAGCGAGTTTCTGGCGCGGAAAAAAGATATTTTGTGCTCAGGTATACGTTTAAAAATTGATTGAGGATTCCGAAGCTGATGATTTGAAGTCTTTGCCAATTGATGTCTTGTAAAAGATGATGATGACAGTGCTATTAATTGAGGAATTGAACCATATGGACTGACTGATCCCCTGCTATTACACAACTGCTTTCGATAACCGTTCTGTGGTCCTTACCAGTGCGACATAAGCCCTAGAGGGTCTAGAGTCTACCCGATCTTCACAATTTCTTTGTGACTTCATCACGCAGCTGCTTGTATGTTGCTATATCTGAATTTGAATTGAAAGCTCTGTCAAAATTGGGAAAGGTTTCTCCATGGGTCCTGGGCTCAAGGCCTCCCGGGCAATATCAAACATTTAGAAAAAGTTTATTCAGTAAGAAAAATTTTTTTAGCTGGGTTGCCCGTCGGCAGTGGTTTGGCAATAGATCTGTGTATGTCCGCCATGGCTGTCGATATACGGAAAGAATTTCTACTGATATCTGTACTGGAAACAAATACAAAGGCCCCCTCCTGCTTTGGAAGGTAGTATGCATGAAAAATTGATCAATCATACTTCTGATATACCAAAGTAAAAGTGCAAACAGGTCAGGTGAACCGATCTTACAATTTCTATTTATTTGCGTATTTTATTGCTTTTCGTGATCATGTTTTCATCATTATTAATGAATTGCATCGACTAAAACAAAATGTATTTTATCTTGCACCGTTGAATAACAAAAACATGTCAGCAAGTTGTAAGGCGCACACTCACGCGCATGCGAACGAGAAATCATTAAAAATGGAAACATCAGAGCATCCAAAGCTAAAGCTACTTAAGCTGAGAATTGAGAAGTGAAATAGCTTGGGCTTGTTACAAATTATTAGCGCCAATCATTAGTGTGATGCGGCGGCGGTGATCTTATAACGCTTATACATACATATGAACATATAAGGTGGGTGCGCATGCGCAGATTCCAAGCATTTGTAAATAGCATGATTGCATGCCAACACTTCACAAGTGAATGCCCCGATGTCTAAAAAACATCTAAACGCAATTTATAAAAGCAAGAAGCGCACAGAAAATCGGTTGCAGTTGCATTTAGAATCGCTAAAGACGCACCGAGATAATAAAAAGCTGCCAAAACTCAGCAAGGATCAAATGAAGTTTTGAAATTATTATCGAAAAGGATTAAAGTGTCGGTACTATCTACACGCAGTGAAAAATCTTCAAAAAGGATAACATTCAACGCAGCGCGTGCGCATACACATACATACGCGCAGAGAATGCGGCTGAGCAACACAATCGAATGGCTACTCATAGCCATCATGATCAGTTTAATACTCGATATAGTAACAGCGCGCCATCACTACCACTTAGCCCCACACCAGCACCAACAGGAAACACAAGAGCACCAACAACAACAGCAGCATACGCAAGCAAAGCCTTACACACGGATTGCAAAACGTCAAGGTCACGCAGCGACAACCACACACAGCTGGTTTGGTCCAGAGTTTATGATTGCGCGACGCGTCTATGAAGATTGTCAAGATAAAAATGATTTTATTGGTTGCCTTAAACAGAAAGCTCTGCATGCCCTCTCACGTGCACTCGAACAGGATTCTATAAAAATTGTGGATGGTCTAGTGTTGGAGAAACAAAATAGCACCGAAAAGGAGAGCATTATAAATTCGATCACAGATGCGCGTACGCTGAGTTCATTGAATCCACTCGATCGTGCCCTACTCGCAAAAGTCGATAAGTTGACACGTACGCATACGCTTAAGATAGATATGAGTCAGGGCCGTGGTGATCATGGAGGCGGCGGCGGAGGAGGCGGCGGCGGTGGTGGCGGTGGTCATAAAAAGAAGGGTGGCGGTGGTCATGTTAAATATGTCATTGCAGCACTACTCACTGCCATGGGCATTGCTGGGCCGATTGGATTGAAGGCGTTGGCAGCGATTGCGGGTAAAGCTTTGGTTATTAGCAAAGTCGCTCTCACCATAGCTAGCATTATAGCGCTGAAAAAGCTATTCTCTCATGATAATCATGAAGAGTCAAGCTTTCAGGTGCATGCGGGGGAGCATAATCGGTAAGTTGAAGAGAGTAATTGTCGTTGATAAAATGTAGAAATCGTATAACCGACCTGTTATTGCTCACAATTCGAAATAAAAAAAGATCATAATGAAGGGATAATTAATGCCACCAATATGATCATTATTTTTGGAGTTGTTTCTGGCCTTGAGCTCGTTTCGAACCTTCAAAACTATTGCAGTTAAAGGTGCCTTCACACTTGTCAATTGCTTGATCGGCCAGGAAATTTACATGTGCTAAGGCAGCTTAAGGCATGTTTGTTCTTCGAATTTTGTTTTATGAAGGTTATCATTTACAAAGTTCGAAAATCTTTCAACGAGAAAAAAAATCTAAAAATCCAATTTCTAAAGAAATATCGGTCAAGGCCTTTGTGTGCATCATCATCATCCATATACATATTTTAAATGAAAGAAAGTTTAATATTTATATAATAAATATTCTAATTTTATAAAAAAAATTTCTTTAGACGCAACACTTACGTCGTACGTCCGGTGAGTAAATCCAGTCAACCAACGGCAGCTGGTGGTATTAGTCAATATTCGGATCCATATCGTTATTACTATGAATATCATTAACTACCAATCGACTTTTAGCTAACTTATTTGTTTGTATGTATTTATTTATGTAATCAAATGTTAATAGTAGGTTTTAAAGAAAAGAAAACTTAAACAGCTAAAACGCCAAAGATATTTTTATTTTAAACTTTGTGCGGGCCAACTCGGAATCAACCTGAAAATTTACACCCTAAAAATATGTAAAAGTAAAAGGATATGATTTTTCGTCGCATAATCTATGCTTTGTTTGTTTACAAGGCTAACGGTTTTAAAAAAAAGCTAAAATATTTTTCATTGTTTTAGAAAAAGAATTCCTATTTGACGGAAAAATGTTTGAAGGCGAAATTTACTTAATTCATTTTGAGAAAACTTTTTTGCTTTTTTGTTTTCAGGGTTTTAATCTTGGTTTTAATTTGCCCATGGCGGAACGATACAAGGTGGCAGCATTGTGACATACCCACAAACATAAATAAAAATTCCATGTACTTTGTTTTTGTAAATTCGATGGAGAAATGTCAACATCGTACTGCGCCGGAAGTTGAGGTATCAAATCAAATAAAAACAAGTTTATAATCAGCTGTCCCATGCTGCCACCTTGTACCGTTCCGCCATGAATTTACCGACTGAATTTTTTTTTGTTAAAATCACATTTATGAAATATGTTGTACAATGAAGTTCAGCACAATTTTTACAATACCGTTAAGTTTAATATTTTTAAGAAAATAAATATTCAAGATGATTACTCCAACATTTTGTTCATGAAGTTTGCATTTTGTTATTGAGTCTAAGTGTCTTTCTCACCAATTCGCGTCACGGCGACGCGTCCAACACATGTCCGCAGCTGTGTACTATCTTACTTTATATGGTGCAGATAACTGACAGGGAAAGGAATAGAAACAGTATACAAGATATAGGGAAGGAATAATGGAAATGGGGAAAGATAGAGGGTACGAAAAGATGAATATTCAGAGAAATGAGTGAGCTAGGAGGGCGAAGAGATGGGCAAAGGATGGGAAGGGAAAAACTGAGGGGTTGCGACCTAAGCAGAAAGAAAAGGAGATGGGAAGATGGAGAGCACGAACATGAAGAAAATGGAGGTAAAGGCTGATAACAAAACGATTGAAAAAAAGGATGGCAATAAGAATGAAAGGGGCAGTCCGGGAAAGGTAATGAAAAAGAAAGAGGAAAGAAAAGAACAAACGGAATAGGAACAGAATAAACTACAAAAGGTCGGCAGTGGAAAGTGCAATACATTTGCTCCCGCAGCAAAGCCAGAGCCCGTATCGTGTCGTACACTCACGGATGAAAAACCAATTTCACTCAAATGATAAATACGAATCTATCAAGCTTTTCATAAAAATAATAATACATTATCACCGTAATAAGTATGTGCAGCCTATATTTCACGTATTACCCCAATCCTTATAACCATTTCAGTGCTATTGCGATTCAAAAAATGTAACTCGACCACGGATCGTATAACACGATGCGGGCCCAGGTAGTATATTCTATATATAATGGATATCTAGATCTAAAGAGAGCTAAGCTAAATTTAACGATTCAATTCATGTCTGCTATTGTAATCCTCCTAACCGCGTAGTCGTGAAAAACTAAAAATTTAAATTAGTCCATATGAAGCAGTAAATTTAAAATAACCTCCAAACAACCAATCATTTCGTTAGTCGCTGTCTAGGTGTGCGATACGTACATAAAAATTAATCGCAGTTTATTCGATTGCCTTGAATACAACTGAACCAAATTGAAAACATGCTTGGTTATATTTTCACAAAAAAAATTAATACACTTAATTAATTTTACTAAACCTCATTTTATTTAAACATAATTAATTAGAATGTATCATTGTTTTTATACAAATTTTATGATTATAGAATTATGTTTAATAGCTAATATGTAGTACCCAACAATGCCAATTTTTACGGGCTATTTAACTGTTTTACTTATTCAATATGCATAAGTTTTGCAGAAATGTGTGTATTACAGCTTTATATTTTGAAGCTTATTCGCTTTGTTCAATTTGTACATTTTATACGTTTAGTTGCCTTTGCTAATGAAGGATCAACAACAAAAAACAAAAACAACAATTGTGTGTTAGAAAGAATGAGTCCCAAGAAGATTGTACAAATACATATTTATAAATGAAGCATTTGCAAGATACATAGTAACTTAAATGCACAATAAATGGAAATTAAAGTTTTTGTGGAATTTTAAGGAGCTTCTTTACAAAATATTGCAATTAAAGTAGATACAAATTGAACAACTGATAAACTTAATCAATACGATATTTCTGTTCTCTACATATGATTGTATTATAGAGAAAATTAAATTATTATTTAATTCTTTGAATTGAAGAAGTAGAAGTCATCATCCTCGACCACCACACATTCCACATTATCGCTATTGCCGTTGCCAATACTACCATCGCTTACCACCGCATTCTCTAGATTTCATCCGGATACTTCTTCACCTGCAAAATCCAATTTTACCACATCGGCAGGCAGACATTCCTCCTCATGCTCCTGCGTGTTGATACGATTTAATGTCATCATCACATCTGGACCTGATTTTAGCGCAATGGAAGTAGTTGTGGCTTGTGCGGCCGTAGTTGTCGCTACCACACCGCCGCCACTTACTACCGTCGATGCTACGCCGGTGGTAGGGGCCATTAAAGGTGTTGGTGCAACTGCAGTTATGGCAGCCGCACTGCTACCCAATAATAAAGCTTGAGTTGTTGTTTGCTGCTGAAGTTGTGAAGATGACTTCTGTTGGACAACCTGCGTTATTTGTTTTGGTTGTGTTGCCGCTTGTAAAACTACATTTTCAGTTACTGTCGCCTGAACCGGGGCAGTTGATGCGGCTAATAATGCTTTCTGTTGCTGCATTTGTTGAAATTGCTGCAATGTTACCGTTGTTGTTTGCGGTTGTTGTATAATTTGTGTGGGAGCGCTAGTTTGTTGTATGATAATTTGCTTTGGTGGTGTTTGTAGCGATTGTGGAGCGTTAAGTACTGGCTGCGAATGTTGTTGTTGCTGCGACATGTGTGTTGCTTGTACAGGTAATATACGTTGCACGTGTTGTATGTGTACCGTTTGTGGAGTGGTTGGTGGAGTTTGATGCGGTTGTGTTTGATGATGTGATTGCTGCTGTTGCTGTGTTTGCTGCTGCTGCTGTACTGTTTGTTGCTGCGTTATTACATTGACATTTTGATGCTGCTGTTGTATAGCATTCAATTGTAGTGTTTGCTGTTTAACAACATGTTGCTGCTGTTGTTGCGTGGGTACGTGTTGCACCGCCTGTATGACATGTTGTAGTTGTTGCACAGGCACCTGCTTCGCTGGTATACCAGCATCTTCAAAAGCTTTCTTCTTGAGAGCTTGACGTATTTGAGATCTGTCAAAGAAAAAAGAAATTAAAGTTTATTTAATTCAATTTATTATATTTAGGTGTCCTCTCGCTACATCCTTACAGGCAAAAGGATTTTTTATTTTCAAACTTTCCAACTTACACTGTGCGATTTTTAATGCTTAAACTTATTTTGTTCAAATCATCGGAGAAGCGTATTATGGATGAATGTAGCATATTTATCTCCTCATCGGTCCATTTACTGCTCGAGGCGACATTGCCGATCAAAATTATTTATGTGGAGTTAATGGTGACAGAGAGATGGACATGGAATATAGCGAGAGAACAAAATAAAAATTAGAAAAATAATTGATTAAAGTTCCTGATAGAAAATTTTTTATAAGAATTGAAAATAATAGCTTCTACTTCTAGATTCAAATAGCAGTTCTCTGGCTTAGCCATGAAGGAAGATTTAATTTGCCCTTGGTATATAACATATTGTTTGAACGTTTCAACCTAAGAACCAGGTTTGGTTACATTGGCAGGCTCTGTTGAAGCATCTACATTTACGCCAAATAGCCATCTTGGCACCACTGAGGTGAGATTGACCTTCTTTCCCATTTTATACCGAGAAACTTGAAACACTGCATTTGTCTGCCTAAGAACATAATGCCGATAATTTCAGGTGAGCTTAAGACATTTTTTAAGGAACTCTTCTTATAGTGCAATTGTGACATACGTTTGCCTTCGGGAATAACATACCCTCAGCGGGTTAGGGGGTTAGAATATACCCGCGGTAGGTATGCCTGTCGTAAGAGGTGACCAAAATACCAAATAGATTCAAGGGGTTGTGTAGCGCAACCCTTTCAAGGGGTTGCCAGCGCAATATATAGCTTCTCCAAACCCCAACTGTAAACCTCACCTATTCGTGCCGAACCCAGTTTCATTAACAGCCGAGACTCTGCCGACCCCGAACTCCTCATTTATGTAGCGGATGGGAGGGCGGGATGACCTAGAAGGTCGCATGTGGTCATAACAAATCTTCCCGAGATGGTCGGGCTTGGTACCGGAACGTACCGGATCTAATCCGACAAAGGACCATCAACATCGATAAGACTCCCCAAGACCTTCGGGGAGTGTCTTTATCGCTACAATAACAACAACAACAACAGATACCTAGTTTATTATCATATATTACCCCGGTGACAATATTTTTTCAGAGTCCTGATGGCTTTTTTCTGCTGTTTTCACGGCACAGGATAAGTGAGTTACGTTTTTAGTATAACTCTTAATTTAATACTTCTCACCACAAATGGTCCGACTTAGCAGGGAGAAGTATTGCTAAAGAAACTTGTGCTTGTAAACAGGTGTTACAGTCAGTACGTCGGCTGAGTTTTATTTGCCATGGTTATTATTCAGCAGGGTCGGATCATCTACCAAAGGCATAAACATCTTAAAAGGCAGCTGTGTGGAGATCACTGTAAGCCATATAAGGAGATCTGACCACACGCAATTCAGCTGTTTATTGCCATTATGAAAGGATAAACGTTTACTTATCCCGCATACGCGATGTATGTTCTGCTTGTAACGTTGATATTTACATGTGAACATCCATCAATGTTAGTTTACAAGGACTTCAATATGCTCTCTACAGCACGTTCGAAATTATTAAAGTGGCCTTACAGATTGGCTCTATGAGGAGTGTTGTCGCTTTCGCCGTTGTTGTTACTGTACTAACGATAAGGACACCCGAAGGTTTTGGGGACTGTTATCGATGTTGATGGTCCTTTGCCGGATATTGATCCGGTACGTTCCGGCAACAAATTACTATTAAGTCCTAACCCGACCATCTCGGGAACGATTAATATAACCACTTTAAACCATCTGGGCCATTCCGCGCTCCCCACCTCCTGGTTCCATGAGGAACTTGGGGGTCGCCAGAGCCTCGCCTGTTAAATATGTGTATGATACACTCATATTTGTAACAGCATTCCCCTCGCGGTAAATGAGGCTGACAGTTTGGGTTGGAAGATTTGAAGCTATAAAGCTTTGTATTGCGCTCATCAACCCGTTGTTTATTTAACCGACTGCGAAAGACTTTAATATGACCACGTCGAACTAGTAAATCCTCCTTCTTTCCTTCGTAGGGATCTTCCTTATATTTCTAATAAGATTCGCATGCATATCAAAGGTTGAGAATATAAGGTTGATATCCTATAAGTTTATAACGGGAATCATAGGAATCAGGGCGTTATGTATAAAAATTAAACATTTCTTCAGACTCGAGTTTCCCTGGCAATACCAACGACATTAGTAGTTCAGGGGCAGATATATCAGGCTCATATATCATAGGTCGCGTTACAAAGCGTATTAACACGCTCTTTCTTTAACATTACGCGTCAAATCAGTTTGCTACTTCATTATTTGCCGTTTTACAATAACATTTACCAAGCTTCGTCTTATTTTGCGGATGTACGCTACTATTATCAGTGTACATAGACACTGTATATCGTTCACATGTACACACGTTTTAGTTCAACTTTACTTTATTTAGTTAACATTTTATTTACTATGCACTTATGCTTCAGCTATAACCCAAAAAGAAGTTAATTTTTCACTTAGCGTGGCGCGTCCGATTCACTACTCACTTCATATGAACTGGCTCAAGCGCAAACTATATGACTATTGAAATTGTCCTATTCGCTATTTAAAAGGTTCCGTTATCCCTGTGTGTGCTTGTTTGCATTTTATCTATTTATTCATGTTTCTGCTGTTAGTCCTTTGTGTCCGCCTCGCCGAGAGTCGACTTTATGACATACAGTGTGTAAAATGTCTTAGTACTTAACTTTATTACTGTAAGGCTACACACATCGCAGCCATCCTGAGTGTAGTCGCGCGAACGATGGGTCGAATGCCTTCATGGTACGATACTCCGCTACACCGTTGTACTACGTCCTGGACCCTCGTGGTCTCCTACCTTCTCCACTTCGTATCATACCGTGATCAATCTTCTTGGTCAACTCTAAAAAATATGGTCCTAAGTACTTTGGTTTCAGTTTTAAGCCCTAGATGCCGACATCAGGGCTACGCTGGATGGCTACCAGTTGGCCGAGTTTATTCTCATTATTCCCGTTATTCGTAGCGGTTTAAAATTTCTCACTTGTTTTCTGACTATCTGGAATCTCATCTATGTTCTCTTTGCCGTCTGCTCGGACTTCATAAACGTTCACAACTATCCTATCTCTTCGCTGCGCTGCTAAGTTCTTCTAACATTTCCCTTAGTTCTGGTACATCCGCGAACCTCAATTTCTAACCCGTTAGGGTTCTTAAAGGGTGAGAATTTGGTCGGGTCTCGCGGAGTGAGTATTACTTTAAGCGCGTTGTACCTCTATCACATGTTTTGCTACCAGGGACTTTGGCATCGTCCGACGCAGAGTTTAGTTAGCATTGGCAAAATAAGCTCTATGAATTTCGACTTGCACCGTTAGCTCTAGCGGACACCTGTGGCTATGTTTAAAAGTGATATCTTCGCTACGGCAATATTCCTGAAGTCGAATTTGACCGTAAACGCGGTACCCCTGTCAGAAATAATACGTTTCGATGCGAAACGACGACTGCCCTTTTGAGTACTGTTGTCACCGATTCTGCGCCCGTTGTTCTTCGTCGGTATAAAGCCATGTGAACTTGAGAACGCGCGTTCGATTACAAACATAATAGGTAATTGTATTTGCTTGTTGTCGTTTTCCATGAGCCCTAAGCTGGTACTACATGTAAATGTACCCAATGAGTTGGTCCTCCTTATTGATCGGAGTCAGAAAATCCCTCTTTTTTCCCGCTTCGCTTCCGAGACAATACATTCCATGCCACGATCTACAAACTTTGTACCTTCTTCCTGACAACTGTGGCATGTACTACTTTTTCTCGATTTGCTTCTAGAGTTTTTTTGTTAGAAAAATGTCCCTGTGTTATGCTGCGGGTCGCTATAATTTCGTCCTCCATCTAGGAAGATGTGATAATCACCCACTACGTCTTAACTGGATCTTGAAAAAAATGTTCATTGTATAGGTAATTTAATCTTCGTAAGGAACCTGGTTTCTAGTACTTTCCTAATCTGCCTTAATTCCAATCATCGTCCATCTGACGCAACTTCAATCCAGATGACTTAATGTATCTCACCAATAGCAAGCACGACATTTTACTGGACTCACGCGGTACATACAACTTTTAAACCTAAAGGACCTAATTTTTGCTATTGGAGCTGCCATCTAAGTGCGCAAGATCTAACTCTTTCTCTCCTTTCTTGGCTTTCCGCACGTGCATAATTTCCAAATTCATTAAAAAGTTCGAAAGTCTCTTCTTTTCCATACCAACAAACGACTTAGTTGTCGCGTAGACTAAATATTGTTGATATCAAGGCGACTCGCTCCACTAAGCAATGCACTACTTCTTTCAATTGTTATGGCTCACAACTCGCTGGACACAGTTCCCACGTTTGATAAATTGCACTTCATCATTCTTATTACTATGTCCACCCATTTCAAAACGACATTTGCCAATAATAACACCGAATCTGGAATCTCTCTCGCGACAACATGAAAGTTAATCAACAACTGCCGGAGTTCACTCAAACTCTACTTCGGTCTTAAACCCACCAAAGTTATCAAGGCCACTATCGGCTATACCGAATAGTTGATGCTTTTCGTTGGGTTAACTCGAATTCGGCCTAATGATACCAAACACGTCATCTAGATCAAGCCATAAACTACATACCTGTATCTATTGAGTGATGAATGTACGAAGCTCCGAATTTATAATGTCTTTAAAAATTAAGTCCGGCCCCGTGTACGGTTCTGCTATTTTGTACTCATCATGGTGCATTAAGCGATTTGCCTTCAACTACGTTGTTGGATTTTTACAATATCGAAGCTAAGGATCCCAGTTAGGACCGCATTTAAAGACATGTGACTGTAGCCTGGGGACAATTACGCAAAATGTGGTTGTTTTCACCGAACCCGAAAACAGCGTTATATTGTTGGTTTGCGTTGTTTTGGAAACTTCCCAGATTGTTCGCTTGATTTAACTGCAGCTGCGCGCGCTACCTCCTCGGATTTTCTCGTAAACTTTATTTGTTCTTTTAATCGTCTATGTTTCTTGCCAGGTAGAGATTTGCCTGTTGGACCTCGTATCTTGGCAAGCCATCTAAAAATAGTCAGATTATCGCTAAAAATCAGCTAAATTCAATCATTTTCCTATTTCCATGAGGTTGTAAAAAGTACTCCTTTGTAAATCTTCGTTATAATGTTTTCGCCTATTGCGCAACATACGATAGACACTTCATTCGCCAGATACTGTCTGAACCAAACTATCTTACTTTTTAACGATGTTTCAAAGAGGCCCCAGCTCTTTTTATACCTTTTGGCACTGAACAAACACTCTTAGCACCACCATTTTTACCGCAATGCTTTTGCATAAATAAATTTTTTTGCAATCATTCCACTGCACTGTGCAGCATCTGCCTCAAAAAATTCTAACCCCTTTTCTATTGATGCTTGGCCCTGAACCTGAAAAAAACAAAGACAAAGACATCCTTCGATGTCACGAAGTGTGAAGGGTGTTCTAGTTGTTTCACGCACACTCTCCAACAGCCACGGAGTTGCTACAGAGTAAGCATTCTCGAAGACTTAGTCTTCGCTCATCGCTAAGCTCAATCCATAATGCTCACAAAGATCTGCTCTAAGGCACTACCTTACGGACCACTTGTGGAAAGCCCTAGTTCAGTGAGTTGCTTTTCCAAACTTACTTACGGTCAACCCTAGATATTTCATCTATATCCATTGTGCCACGGTAAGCTTTATAACTTTTTTTTTTTGTATCTATTGTTATAATGTATGAAATGGATATTTCTTATTCTTTTCGCCAATAAATTATTACTAATAGCAATCTAAATACAATCGAGTAGTTATATAAACTTATACTTATCGTTAGTTTGTCTCGACAGTGTTCAGCTTTCATTGTAAGTGCGGCTCGGCTGTATCAACAACTGCAACTTACTAGGTGTAAAGTTATTCCATCAACTGCAACATAGGTTCGCCAAATATTATCCAATCATCGGAATCGTAGATTTACTGCTGGGCTACTCGGACTTATTACGCCATGGTCAGTACAGTAACACATCAACGGTTGGACTTTTACTTAGTCGCCAAACAACAAAAACAACATATTAAGTTTTAATGCTTGGTCTACTCGACTTGGTCACCAACAACAGTACAGTAACACATCAAAGGTGGGGCTTTACTTAGTCGCCCCCAACAACAACAGTTAAGTTTTACTCGATGGCTACTAAAACTTGTTCACCAGCAGCAGTAATAGCAACACGTCAAAGTCGTGTTCGGTGTTCGTTAAACGGACGCCGCAAAGCGACCAAAATTATTATTTCTTTTACAGCGCAAAAATTGAGCGATGAGCATAACGGCTTTTCACCGAACTAGGCGTGTTGGCATATAGGCACCCAAGGTATAACTGTTCTGATCGTATGGACTTAGAATTAAACCCGATATAAATTTGTACAGTTTATGCAGATATTGCTGCATTTCTAGCACTTAATTTTTCACAACGATCTGTGACGAAAATAAGCTTTATTTTTTGTATGTACGTGGGGGTCTACGGCTTTAGCACAAATAATACGCACGGCGCATGACAACACAAGTTTTTATTAAATAAATTCCGCCACTATCTAACACCATTTGTGCGGGTTCAACAAAGGTATTAATCACGCTCTTTGCTTTAAAATTACGTCCACATCGTATTCGTATTGCATTTATTGTCCGTTTTACCATTATATCATTTACAAGTTCGTATATTTGCGTGTACGCTACTATTATAGGTTACATAGACACGTTTAGTTCACATTTACACATGTTTTAGTATTCAAATTTCATTTATTTGTACGTTAAATCATTTGTTACTTTGCACTTATGCTTCGGCATATACATAAACACCAAAGAAGTATTTTTACTTGCCGTGGCGTGCGCTCCGATTCACTACTCAAGCCGTTCACAGATGAACTGTCACTCAAGCGCGACACTATGCACTTATGAAATTTGTCTATTGCGCTATTTTCAAGTTTAAAAGTCTCCGTTATCCCTTTTCGTTTGCTTGTTTGCCATTGTATCTATATTATTCATGTTTCTCGTCGTTCTGTCCGTTGTCCGCTCTGCAGTCGGTCTTTATGACATCCAGTGTTGTAAAATGTCTTAATTACTTTAAGGTCCCACATAATATATATGTAGTAATACTCCGATATTTGCTAGTAGAAAAGCACTCAAGAGTTTTCAATTCGAAATCAAAACAAGACAGCCACCAATTTTTTTTGTGCTTGTAGCAGCATGCGACAAGAAAAAATTTAAATTCAGGGACATTCGATTATTGGATACAAAAAACATTTAAACAGCAATATACGGAACTCTGATGTTTGTAAAGTATACCTAGCCTGTAGTAGCAATTAGAAGTATCACATAGATATAGCTAAACAAGCTGATTTCAACATAATTGGGCCTTCAGTTATTTGGGAGTAGCTATTATGATGGGATAACCTAAAAGGTCCGACGGGGTCTTATTTAAATTGTTTCGGACAATGTCGGTCTACTACCTTAATGATGCTAGTTTCCGGAAGGTAGCGGAATCATCCGCAACACGCTAGTGTTGATGCCTATTAAGCGGCGCATGGTTATGCTTCTACAGCAAAACGACGTGCTACTTTACGGCAGATCTGTGGTAGTCAAATCAAAATAGTTGCGACGAACGAAGAGCGGATATACCTTGCTTTTTGCTTGTACGTATGTAACTTCTCTCGTATAAATTCAAATGTTTGCAAACTAGCCATTGCAGCAAATTTTTATTCAAGTGTGCGCTATTGGTTCAGCCCCAAATATGTGGGATATTTGTTTCCACTATTGGTTTTCCCCGTTAATTCAATAAATTCAAACTGTTTATTGAATATTGAAAAATTTATTTAAAGATGAATATATTTTATAACAATTTTCCACAAAAAAGACTTCAAAAATATTTTGCTAAGTTCGAAACTACGTTTATTTGGCTGCACGTCTAAAAATCAACCCTCTCTCCTCATCGGACAATGAGTTTGACATAAATAATTTCACGATACACTCGTATGGTCAGCCGCTCGCTTCCGTTCCGTACACGAATGCGGATTCGCGTTCAAGTTACCGGTCACTAGCAGTATGATACAGATTATCAATTATAGGCTGGTTGCAGAAATATATCACAGCCGAAGACATTGTATTGTGCGCTGGGTCATTGGTCACCATGAAATTACGTGGTTCAGCTGTAGATTGCTTAGAAAATCGGCGAGATCTCATAAATTATGGCTGGTCCAAAAGAATCGACGACAAACTCGCACTATTTTTCCTCAAGTTTTGATCGCTGAAATGGATTTAAGTGTAATTAAAGTGAGCAGCCCCCTTTGCACCAGATCAGTAGGAACAATAGGCCTTTGCAATACTGTATTACAAGAGGAAATGCCTATCCAAATTAGTCGATGGTAGACAATTAGGGATGATATTCTGTCCTATTATGGAAACTATATATATTAGAGGGCGAATGTGATCACCGGTGTCAATGGGTCAAAAGCACAACAACTCCAACAATAAGGATTTCGGAACTGATCCAAAATTGGTTCATACTACGGCCCTGATGCATGCGTTGTGCACGGAGCTCTTTGTGCTGTGGCAGGATCTTATACCGTTCTGCGCATATGATATATACAGATTTATCTGCTGGCAGTTACCCTCTATCATATATAAGGAAAGAACGGGATGCAATAAGTGTTGTTCAAATGCTGTCATGAAAGTATGCAACTATTTTAAATTAATAGTACAGAGCGGGTAAATCAAAATGCTGATATATTTCTAAAATTTAAAATGTTCAATCTATATAAATATATATGTATTTTCTCTAATATGTTAACTTTAATTATTGGTATCTTTCAGTTTCCTTCTCTCTAATTCTGCTGCTACTTCATCCTTTCTTTCTGTTTAATTAATTATACATAAGAAGTTAAATTGTATAACACGTGACTGGCACTGGTCAGATAATTTTGTTTTAAATTGCTGTGTCAGGATAAACATTATATGTTAACAAATAAATAATAAATAAATTATTATATTCTTATTATCGGCTTTAATAGTACTTGTTGAAGATTATTCGAGCTCGAGTCCAAATACATAAAATTATAATTTTTATTGTAAACTGAAACTGCTACAATCAAACTACTTCGTGAATTAAAAAGTCATTGGGCACACATTGTTGTAGCAATATCGGAGGTATTACATATATAGTCCGATATCGTGTCTATTTCAATAGCGATCTGATATGAGCACCCAGGAACCTACATACCAATTTCGTCAAGATATCTCAAAATTTACTCAAGTTATCGTGTTAACGGGACAGACGGACGGACGGACATGGCTTAATCAAATTTTTTTCGATACTGATGATTTTGATATATGGAAGTCTATATTATCTCGATTCCTTTATACCTGTACAACCACCGTTATCCAATCAAAGTTAATATACTATGTGAGCTCTGCTCAACTGAGTATACAAGTAAGGAAAGTTAAGTTCGTGTGAACCGACATTACATACTCAGCTGAGAGCTTTGTGAGACAAAATAAGGGGAAAATCACCATATAGGAAAATGAACCTAGGGTAACCTGCAATGTGTTTGTTGACATGGGTATCAAAATGGAAGGTAATAAAGAGTATTTTAAAAGGGAGTGGGCATAGATCTATAGTTAGACGCCATTCAGGATATCGCCATAAGGTGGACCAGGGGTGACTCTAGAATGTGTGTGTACGATATGAGTATCAAATGAAAGGTGTAATGAGTATTTTAAGAGGCGTGGGCCTTAGTTCTATAGGTGGACGCCTTCGAGATATCCCCATAAAGGTGGACCAGGGGTGACTGAGAATGTGTTTGTACGATATGGGTATCAAATGAAAGATGCTAATGAGTATTTTAAAAGGGAGTGGGCCTTAGTTCCATAGGTGGACGCCTTTTCGAGATATCGCCATAAAGGTGGACCAGGGGTGACTCTACAATTTGTTTGTACGTTATGGATATCAATGAAAGGTACTAAGGAGTATTTTAAAAGGGAGTGTGCCTTAGTCTCCCTAGGTGGATGCCTTTTCGAGATATCGCCAAAAAGGTAGACCAGGGGTGACTGCAGAATCGTGTTTGTACGACATGGTATCAAATGAAAGGTGTTAATAAGTATTTTAAATAGGCAGTGGGCCTTAGTTCTATATGTGGACGCCTTTGTTGAGATATCGCCATAAAGGTGGACAGGGCGTGACTCTATGAATGTGTTTGTACGATATGGGCATCAAATGAAAGGTGTTAATGAATATTTTAAAAGGAAGTGGGCCTTAGTTCACAGGTGGACGCCTCGATATATCGACATAAAGGTGGACCAGGGGTGTCTCTAGAAATGCGTTTGTACGATATCGTATCAAATGAAAGGTTTATATGTGTATCGTAAAAGGTAGTCGGGCCTGAGTTTCAAGGAGGACCCTTTTCGAGATATCGCCATCAAAGTGACCAGGGGTAGTAGTACGATTTGGATCTACCTTAAAGTATTAACGAAGGTTTTGAAAGGGAGTGCCCTTAGTGTATATTAATGCGTCAATAAACCAATCCAATCAACATGTTTCATCCCTTTTTTCGTATTTGGTCATAGAATTATGAAATTTTTTTAATTTTTCGATTTTCGATATCGAAAAAGTGCGTGGTCATAGTCGGATTTCGGCCACTTTTTATACCAGATAAAGTGAGTTCAGATAAGTACGTGAACTAAGTTTAGTAAGATATATCCTTTTTGCTCAAGTTATCGTGTTAACGGCCGAGCGAAAGGTCAGACGGTCGACTGTGTATAAAAACTGGGCGTGGCTTCAACTGATTTCGTCCATTTTCACGAAAACTGTTATCGTCATAGAAGCTTTGCCCTTACCAAATTTCATAAGGATTGGTAAATTTTTGTTCGACTTATGGCATTAAAATTCTAAGTGTTCTTTGCCCAGTCCACAAGACGGGGGATACTGCAAAATGCACCAACTATCGTGGAATCGCCTTCTTAATATCGCATATAAGGTCCTTTCAAGTGTCTTGTGCGAAAGATTGAAGCCCACCGTGAACCGGCTGATTGGACCTTATCAGTGCGGCTTCAGACCTGGTAAATCTACCATCGACCAGATTTTCACAATGCGCCAAATCTTGGAAAAACCCGTGAAAAGAGAATCGACACACATCACCTCTTCGTCGACTTTAAAGCCGTCTTCGACAGCACGGATGATGATTTTTTTTACTTGCAACTACAGCAGTTTATTAAATAATAAAAAATTAATAACACTTTATTAAATAATATAAAAGCTTTACATTCCATAAAGCTTGTAAACATTGATAATTTTCAATAAATTTTAATGTGAATGGCTGTTCTTGCCCGCGTACTTGTTCATTTTGAATGTCGATACAACTAAATACAACACTGCCGTTTTGTCAAGCACACCCAGCGACTATCAAATAAGCAAGCGTCAAATGAAAAAAATCAAAAATTTTTGATTTTCATCAACGTGTATCCGACAACAAATACGTGTGTCACGAAGCCACCCGACTGCACTAACACACACAGAATTCAGTCAATCTGGTTGTAAATCGCAGGAGGCTCTTAGGCACGGTTTTTTCAGTACACAGACATATGTTAATAAATTTATATGGGATATAACAACCTTTGGTTAGACAACTGATCATGATGATGAAAGACAACTGAGAGGATCGCTCCAGTTGGAAGTGAAGCTATCAACCTAAGTAGTATTAGTCATACATATTGTAACGAATTTACTGAAATTCCACTTATTCCAAATTCTCTGCTAACTCCAATATTGAATAATGCAAAAATGGCCTTTATTAAAGTACTTCACAATAACACTTATACTTTGCAACCAATAGCTTGCTTAAACCAAACTGATTTTCGCGCCTCTACTGTTGTCGCCTTTTATACTGTCTGGTTTCCTCGTTGCATAGTTATAGGCTTTTCCATTTCAGAACTTACTAGTTAGTTATCAGCTACAAAATCACCAGCCACAATTACGTTTATATCTTCTCATATGCGCGTGAGTAATACTTGCACAAATTATTGCCCTCTCTTGTGAGCACCTCAGAAAAGATATATGCATGTGTTTGTGCGTTGCTTCTCCGCTGCGTGTACGTACATATGTGTAGACATAATGATTGAATTACTGATGTGCATCAAGTAACTGCTTAGCATCGGCTTACAGATGATAGTATCCCTTAGTGCTGCTAATATTCGTTACAATATTGTTTGAGCATATTGTTTTGTCGTAAAACAATACGCACTCCCCCGCAAGGTATTCGTCGGATACATCTATAGACACGATAATAACATATACATACCCACATAATGTATGTACCCATATGCCTAGTTAAGCGCTCACGATATACCGTTACATCCACCAATGTACTTGTATGTATAAAATAATCAGTGCATGGCCATAACGTAATCCAAAATAGTGAATATATTTATTTTGGATACAACAAAATTGGCTAGACTTAAGGATGAAACCATAAAGGATGGTTACTAAATGAAAGATTTTGGATGCCCAACCCTATGACCCAACTTTTTATACTCAGTTGAGCAGAGCTCACAGAGTATACTAACTTTGATAGGATAACGGTTGGTTGTACAGGTATAAAGGGATCGAGATAGATATAGACTTCCATATATGAAAATCACCAGAATCTTGATGAAATTTGGTATGTAGGTTCCTGAGCACTCATCTCAGATCGCTATTTAAAATGACGATATCCGACTATGACCACGCCCACTTTTCGTCGATATCGAAAATTACGAAAAATGAAAAAAATGCCATAATTCTATACCAAATACGAAAAAAGGGATGAAACATGGTAATTTGATTGGTTTATTGGCGCAAAATAAACTTTAGAAACACTTTGGTCGATATCTGGAAAATGGCTTCACATATACAACTACCATCACTCCCTTTTAAAACCCTCATTAATACCTTTAACTTTATACCCATATCGCAAAAACACATGCTAGAGTCACCCTGGTCCACCTTTATGGCGTTATCTCGAAAAGGCGTCCACCTGTAGAACTAAGGCCCACTCCCTTTTAAAATACCCACTAACCCCTTTCATTTGATACCCATATCGTACAAACAAATTCTAGGGTCACCCTGGTCCACCTTTATGGCGATATCTCGAAACGGCGTCCACCTATGGAACTAAGGATCACTCCCTTTTCAAATACTCATTAACCCCTTTCATTTGATACTGTTGGCAACCCATTAATAAGTGTCAAAAAATGCATTGAATATGCAACCCTGAATTAAGATGACAAGAGAGAAATGACTTGCAATCGGGGATTCGGAGGAACATCAGCATTATACTTTTGTCTGCTTCTTTACGCGTGTAAATTTGTAATTAATTTTCTTTATTGTATTTGATTTCTTGAAATAAATGATATATGATTGTATCGCAATCATAATAGTGGCGACGAGGACTTAGAACCTGTGATTTTGAAAAATTTCCACAATGAATGCAGACGATGTTCGCACTTTATTCACGCAAATGCAAGAACAGCATGAACGTGATAACCAAGCTATGCAGAACCTGGTAAAGACACTTCTTTCCAGCCAACTTCAGCATAACGCATCGTCAACAAAGGATGACACCCTTATCATAAGTTCATAATTGAAGCACTTGCGTCTAGCATCAGTGAGTTCTGCCACGAGCCAGAAAATAACCTCACTTTCGACATGTGGTTCGCGCGTTATGAGGATCTTTTCGAGGTCGATGCTGCCAACTAGACGACCCAGCCAAAGTCAGGCTGTTGTTGCGTAAACTAAATACAATTGTCCACAGCAAATACATAAATTACATTTTGCCAAAGCACCCCCGAGATTTTACTTTCGCCGAGACAGTAGAGAAGCTCAAACAACTGTTCGGGCTCCAAACATCACTTTTCAACATCAGGTATAATTGCTTGCAACTCACAAAAGAACCAATGTCAGATTTCATCACATACGCAGGCATGGTGAACAGGCATTGCGAAAATTTCAAGCTGAATAACTTGAAGCTTGACCAATTCAAGTGTTTAATTTTTATAATGGGGCTTAAGTCGCAATCAGATTTCGACATCAGAACAAAACTGTTGAGTAAATTAGACACCGCAGCCGAAACACTCACACTCGATGCGCTGTCAAAAGAATGCCAACGTCTCGTAAATCTAAAAGTTGATACGAAACTTGTTGAAATTCAGAAGAGCGAAGTGCAGGTAAAGCGTTTGCAAACCAGTAATGCAAAGCAAAAATCAGTGCCTAAAACTCCGTGTTGGTTTTGCGGCGCCATGCACTACTCTCGCGAATGCTCATACTCAAAGCACAGATGTGAGCAATGCAATACAGTTGGCCACAAAGAAGGCTATTGCACCTCAAAGAAAAAGGTGAAACACTCTAAGCAAAAGCAAACACAACAGAAAAACAAAGTAAAAGGGTCTCAAGTGCAGTCGAAAAGTATTTTCGTCGCTAACAAGATCGAATCAGCTCAACGCGAATTTGTCAATGTTATAATAAATGGTACAAAAATTAGTTTACAGTCCGACACAGCATCGGACATTACAATTATATCGGAAAACAACTTCCGCAAACTAAACGTTTTAAATACATCATCAGTCGAACAATCAGCTCGTAGCGCCACAGGCACAGCATTACCTCTTTCATTTAAGTTTGAGTGCGAGGTCGAACTCAAACAACAAAAGCAACACTCAAATGTTTCGTGACACCAATCAAAAATTTAAACGTAATGGGTCTAGACTGGATAACATCTCTCAACCTTGACAGCATGTCCATTAACGCCATTTGCAACCAGTTGGCAATGGAAAACCGGGGAAGTATTATTCCAAATATACAAAATATTTCAAATATCAAACAATATTTTCCAGATGTGTTCGATGACAAACTAGGTTTGTGCACTAAAGCTAAGGCACACTTGGTGGTAAAACGGTACCAAAAACCAGTTTTCCGGCCAAAGCGACCAGTAGCTTACGCCATACAGCACCTTGTTGAGGAAGAACTGCAAAGGCTCATAAACATAAATGTTATATCACCAGTCAACCACTCAGAGTGGGCAGCGCCAATTGTAGTTACAAAAAAGGCTAATGGAAACATACGCATTTGCGCCGATTTCTCGACAGGGTTAAACGCCGCTCTCGAATCGCACCAGTACCCACTTCCTTTACCCGAAGACATTTTCGCAAAGCTAGCAAACGCACAATATTTTAGCCACATAGACCTTTCTGATGCTTTTCTGTAAATTGAAGTTCACGACGACTCAAAAGAGTTACTTACTATCAACACGCATTTAGGGCTATAACCGCATGGTATTTGGCGTGAAGACTTTTCCTTCCATATTTCAACAAGTCATGGACAAAATGCTCGTTGGTATGGATTACGCCGCAGCGTATATCGATGATATCTTTGTATCCGGAAGGGATCAAAGCGAGTATGACAGGAATTTGCTTGAAATTTTGCGACGAATTCAAGAGTATGGTTTTAAACTTAAATTCTCCAAATGCAGGGTTTTAAGTGACCGAAGTTAGGTATCTGGGCTACATAATAAATCAAAATGGCCTTCAACCAGACCCAGAGCGGATCGCAGCAATCAAGGGCATGCCAGAGCCAACAAACATCGCCGAACTACGTTCGTTTCTGGGCGCAATAAACTTCTATGGGAAATTCAAACATAAAATGCGCGCGTTAAGAGGTCCATTTGATGAACTCCTGAAAGCAAACGCGAAATGGATTTGGAGTCAAACTCATCAGAAATGCTTCAACAGCCTGAAAGAGGTACTATCTTCAAAGCTACTCCTAACGCATTATGATCCGCAGAAAAAAATTATTGTTGCAGCAGATGCATCAAACTACGGGCTAGGTGCGTGCATTTTGCATGAGCTCCCTGATGGCACAGTTAAAGCAGTTAGCCACGCATCGAGATCGCTTACTCCTTCTGAAAAGGCGTATAGCCAAATAGAAAAGGAAGGTCTCGCACTAGTGTTTGCGGTAAGTAAATTTCATAAAATGATTTTCGGTAGATCATTCAAACTTCATACCGACCACAAGCCCTTGCTTGCAATCTTCGGCAAGAAAACCGGCATCTCAGCACATCAAGCAAACCGTCTACAAAGATGGGCTGTGCAATTGTTGGCATACGACTTTGAACTCAGTTTCATTTCTACAATAGCTTCGGCTATGCCGACGTGCTATCGCGACTTATCAACAAGAACATCAAAACAGCAGAAGACTATGTCATTGCGTCAGTGCAGTATGAAAGTGGAATCAAACAAATCCTGTCAGAAGCAATAGAACAGCTGCCGGTCACGCGCAACATGGTGAAGTATGAATCAGGAAAAGATCATACCCTAAAACATATATGTCATTACGTAAAAACTAATTGGCCATTAACTACCAGAAACGCGGAATTAAAAGCATTCCAAAATCGTAAAGATGAAATAAGCGTAATCGATGGCTGCATTATGTTGGGTCACCGCGTAGTGATACCAGAAGTGCTGCGCAAACGAGTTCTAAAACAGCTACATCGTGGTCACCCCGGAATTGAACGCACTAAAGCAATAGCTAGAAGCTTTGTATACTGGCCAAACATCGATTCCGATATCAAAACATTAGTACAAAATTGTAACAATTGTGCCTCGACAGCCCAACCGCCTACAAAAACCACACTGCAGCCATGGCCAAAGCCCACAGCTCCGTGGCAACGTTTGCATATTGATTATGCAGGACCAATCAACGGCGAATATTTCTTGGTAATTATTGATGCGCACTCAAAGTGGCCGGAAATAGTTCCGACCAAGTCAATATCCACGCAACGAACAGTTGACATTCTCAACGAATTTTCTCACGTTTCGGTATTCCGTCCACCATAGTTTCCGATAATGGAACACAATTTACGAGCGCACCCTTTCAACAATTTCTACTAGAAAACAACATCAAGCATATTCGTTGTAGTCCCTATTATCCGATGTCTAACGGACAGGCAGAAAGATTTGTTGATACATTTAAGCGCGCTCTCAAAAAGATGGAGGGTGAGAGCACATCGAATAACAATTTACAAGTCTTTTTGCAATGTTATCGCGCCTCGCCAAACAAAAACAATATTAACAACAAATCACCAGCTGAAGTTTTGCTAGGCAGAAATATTCGCACCAGCTGGGATCTGCTAAAGCCGAAACCTGTTTGTGATACTCAGTCCGAGTTATCACAACAACAAAACCGTATGAAACAGCAGTTCGACAGAAAGCATGGGACTAAACAAAAGTCATTCTGTAATAATGACATCGTCTATGCATGCGTTCACAAAAACAACAGTTTCCAATGGATACCTGGAAAGGTAATCGAACGTGTTGGCAGGGTGATGTATAACGTATTACTCGACAATCAGAAGCTCATAAGGTCGCATGCTAATCAATTGCGTAAACGATTTTGTGACTATGAGCAATCCACGAGCACGAAAGTTAACTCGTCAAACACGCTCATCGACACATTCGGGTTGTACGAAGATGAAAACAATTGTGAAAGCGAAGCTCCTAACGAAAACATACAACCAAATGACACTTCTTCTGCAAATCTCGAGCATGACACCGTAGAGCCAATTGATAATCAGTCAGCACAAAATGAAGACAACACCATCGTACCAAGTCGCCCTCAGCGCGTTCGCCGTCCAGTGGATAGATTTATTCCTGGCTAAGCAACATCTAACTCAAAGAGGGAGGTGTTGGCAACCCATTAATAAGTGTCAAAAAATGCATTGAATATGCAACCCTGAATTTAGATGACAAGAGAGAAATGACTTGCAATCGGGGATTCGGAGGAACATCAGCATTATACTTTTGTCTGCTTCTTTACGCGTATAAATTTGTAATTAATTTTCTTTATTGTATTTGATTTCTTGAAATAAATGATATATGATTGTATCGCAATCATAATAGATACCCATATCGTACAAACAAATTCTAGAGTCAACCCTGATCCACCTTTATGGCGATATCTCGAAAAGGCGTCCACCTATAGAACTAACGCCCACCACGCCTTTTAAAATTCTCATTAGCATCTTTCATTTGATGCCCATATCGTACAAACAAATTCTAGAGTCAGCCCTGGTCCACCTTTATGGCGATATCCCTAAATGACGTCCACCTATAGAACTATGGCCCACTCCCTCATAAAATACTCTTTAATACCTTTCATTTGATACACATGTCATACAAACACATTCCATGGTTACCCTCGGTTCATTTTCCTACATGGTTATTTTCCGTTATGTTGTCACCATAGCTCTCAACTGAGTATCTAATGTTCGGTTACACCCGAACTTAACCTTCCTTACTTGTTTTTACATATTGTCGGGCAATTAGAAAAACAGCCGTTTTCGATCCCACATTATTTTATATAATTAGTGTAGTAAAATATGCACAAATGTGTATACTTACCGGAGAATATGTTTAGATCAGCGCTCATATACCATTCGCCCTATATGTTGCATGCAGGGATGGGCGTTATCAACAAATTTGAATAACCATTGGCGAAAAAATAAAAAATAAATTTTTATTCATTATTCAAGAAAACTTGAGTGATGAATAACATGGTATTTTATATTCAAGCATTTCTTGAACAATGAATAACATTTTCTCGTTATTCAAAATATTCTAATTGATGATAACCGCCCATTCTTATTTTTGTAAATTTTGAATAAAGAGTTGAGTTATTATTCATTATTTACAAAATATGGAATAACAAAAAATTTTAGTTTTTATTCAGTTATATTCAAAAATAAAAAAATAAACCATCGAGATGCCCTGAAAATATACCCATATGCGTAACCAGTTCGCGTGTAGTTCTGAAGCTTCTTAGGGTAATATTGAGATGATTTTGGGGAGTATTCGCGGGGTTTTTGGGGGCCGTTTGGGGGTAATTTCTGGGACACCCTAGTGATCCTCCCGGGGGCTATTGGGGCCCATTCCAGGGGCTCCTTCGCGATCCTCCTAGGGTTTTGGGGTCATTTCGGGATGGCTTTTTTCTTGGAGGTCATTTTGGCATTGTTTAGGGGAGTACCTCGGGGTCCTCGCGGGGTCATTCCGTGGCCTTTTTGGGCCTCCCTCAGGGTCATTTCGAGATGATTTCGGGGACTCCCTCAGGATCATTTCGGGGTCATTCCGGGATGATTTTGGGGACTCTCTCGGGGTCATTCGTGGGTCATTTCGGCATCTTTTTGGGGACTCCCTCAGGGTAATTTCGGGATCTTTTTGGGGACTCCCTCGAGGTCCTCCCGGGGTCATTCGTGGGTCATTCCGGGATCTTTTTGGGGCTCCCTCGGGGTCATTTCAGAATGGTTTTTGGGACTCCATCAGGTCATTTCGGGATGGTTTTGGGGACTCCCTCGGGGTCATTTAGGGGTCATTCCGGGATGATTTTGGGGACTCTCTCGGGGTCCTCCCGGGGTAATTCGTGGGTCATTTCGGGATCTTTTTGGGGACTCCCTCGGGGTCATTTCGGTTTCATTTCGGGATGGTTTTGGGGACTCCCTCGGGGTCCTCCCGGGGTAATTCGTGGGTCATTCCGGGATCTTTTTGGGGTTTCCCTCGGGGTCATTTGGGGGTCATTGCGGGATGGTTTTGGGGACTCCCTTGGGGTCCTCCCGGGGTCATTTCGGGACAGTTTTGGGGAATCCTTCGGGGTCCTCCCGGGGTCATTTGGGGGTCATTCCGGGATTTTTTTGGGGACTATTTGGGCAGGTTTTTGAGTGTTATCGATGTTGATGGTCCTTTGCTGCGTATAGATCCAGAGCTTCGTCTGCTAAATAAGTGTACGATTTATGTAAGAGAATTCGCCTGAGGTGGGTGAGATTGATAATTGGGCTTGGGTAATGATGGTCCTTGCCGAATATAGATACAATACGTTCTGGTAGCTAGTAGCGTTGACGTATTTGGCCAACTAACTCGGAAATAGGCCTAGTTCTGTGAGGTAGCCATTGCTCGCCTGCTAAATACATATGTGTATGATCTACTCAAATTTAAATAAGAGTAGGTGAGGATGGCCATTGGGTTGGAGAAGATGTCAAGCTACAAAGCTTTGTGTTACACTTAACAATCGCCTTAGGAAATTCTTTACTTTAGGTCACAACTGCTAAAGCCCGTCCAAAAAAATCGCGAGAGGTGTCAAAAGACGCGTCTTGATCCCAGGACCACGAATCCGAAAGCGGAAGTTAAAAATCGTATTACCCTGGGTGGGTCAAACACCGGTTTGGAAACCAAAACTATATCCACGCAATACACTTTTACCCACAGTTTTTCTTGTGGGTACAACAAAATCATCAAAATAACAACAACAACATGAAAATTTTCGATTTTGTTTCCAAATATCTAAGAAAAGAAATAAAATTTCCAATTTGCACTTTCGAATTCGTGATCCTGGGTCCAAAGCGCGTCTTTTGACACCTCTTCCGATATTTTTGGACGAGTTTTAGCAGTTGTTAGCTAAAGTAAAGAATTACCTCGCCTTAATCTAGCCGTATTAAATGATTCAACGTTTTGATTTCACAACATGAGTCGACCAATCTCAAGGGGTTGAGTAGCGCAACCCTTTCAAGGGGTTGCCTGCGCAATATAAAGCTTCTCCAACCCAATTGTCAACCTCACCTACCCAGCGCGAACTCTGTTTCATTAACAGGTGAGGCTCTGGCGACCCCGAACTCCTCATGGATGTAGGGGGTGCGAGGGCGGGATGACCTAGAAGGTCGCATGTGTTCATACCAAATTGCTCCTGAGATAGGCTTGGTACCGGAACGTACCGTATCTATATCCGGCAAAGGACCATCAACATTGATAACACTCTCCAAGGCCTTCGGGGAGTGTCCTTATCGCTACAACAACAACAACCATTCTCAAACGCCACATCCGGTTAGGGGTTTTAAAATATACCCGCGGTAGGTATTCCCGTCCCCCAGCGGGTTAGGGGGTCAGAATATACCCGCGGTAGGTATGCATGTCGTAAGAGGCAACTAAAATACCAGATTCAAGGGGCTGTGTAGCGCAACCCTTCAGGTTGCCAACGCATTATACAGCTTCTCCAAACCCAATTGTCAACCTCACCTATCCGCGGCGAATCCTGTTTCTAGCGACCCCAAGCTCCTCATGGATCTTGGGGGTGGGGAGGGAGGGATGGCCTGAATGTTTAATGTCGCCATATAAATCGTTCCCGAGATGGTCGGGCTAGCACCTTAAGCTTTCGGTGAGCAACATTATCGCTACAACAACATAACAAAGCAATGTGGCACTAACGCCTCTAACATTCCTTTCATTATGGTCCACCCCTGTTGAAAAAGCAAGGTTCCTTGGACTCCCGTTAGATTATATTGATGACAATTTGTGATCGGTCGCACCTATTAGGTGGGGCGAAGCACTGCTACAACAACAACAACAACAGTGTGGCAGTTTTAGCAGGCGACCTCACTAGGCACTTCATTCTCAAATTTCACATGTGAAAAATAAGTATATCCCCGAAAACGATACTATTGAAAACGGAAGACTTAAGATCCTCGGGTTGCTGAAGTTAGAAAAATGTACATCACAAAACATGCACTCTCTGAGGGTACTAAGCTTGAATGAGACATAATACATCCAAAAGTCGCAGTGATATACTTCACCCCGAATTTATCTATTTAGCTTTTCTACTATTGATCATAAGATAGCCGCACAGGAATGGACAAAAAAGTCGATTTTGACAAAAAAAAATAACAAATAGACCCTTAAATTTGAGTACGATACACAGAGATAAAAGTCATCTACTCAAATTGAAGTATTTTTGCAGGTTAAGCAGCCGCCGTGTTGTGGCGGTAGCGTACCACACCGAAGATCCTGGATTCAACTCCCGGGCAAAGCAAAATCTAAAATTTAGAAACAAGTTTTTTTAATGAGAACAAGTTTTTCTCAGCGGGATCGTCCCTCGGTAGTGATTTGGCACATATTCCGAGTTTATTTCTGCCATTAAAAGCTTCTCAATGAAAACTCATCTGCCTTGCCTATGTCGTTCGAAGTCGGCGTATAACAAAAACAAAAATCAACAAGTAAGGAAGGCTAAGTTCGGGTGTAACCGAACATTACATACTCAGTTGAGAGCTTTGGAGACAAAATAAGGGAAAATCGCCATGTAGGAAAATGAACCTAGGGTAATCCTGGAATGTGGTTGTATGACATGTGTATCAAATGGAAGGTATTAAATAGTATTTTAAGAGAGAGTAGGCCATAGTTCTATGGATGGACGCCATTTAGGGATATCGCCATAAAGGTGGACCAGGGCTGACTCTAGAATTTGTTTGTACGATATGGGTATCAAATGAAAGGTGTTACTGAGCATTTTAAGAGGGAGTGGGCCTTAGGTCTATCGGTGGACGCCTTTTCGAGATATCGCCATTAAGATGGACCAGGGGGACTCTGGAATGTGTTTGTACGATATGGGTATCAAATGAAAGCTGTTAATGAGTATTTTGAAAAGGAGTGATCCTTAGTTCCATAGGTGGACGCCGTTTCGAGATATCGCCATAAAGGTGGACCAGGGGTGTCTCTAGAATGTATTTGTACGATATGGGAATCAAACGAAAGGTGTTACTGAGCATTTTAAGAGGGAGTGGGCATTAGGTCTATAGGTGGACGCCTTTTCGAGATATCGCCATTAGGGTGGGCCAGGGGTGACTCTAGAATGTGTTTGTACGATATGGGTATCAATGAAAGGTGGTAATGAGTATTTTAAAAGGGAGTAATCCTTAGTTCTATAGGTGGACGCCTTTTCGAGATATCGCCATAAAGGTGGACCAAGGGTGACTCTAGAATGTTTGTACGATATGGGTATCAAACGAAAGGTGTTACTGAGCATTTTAAGAGGGAGTGGGCATTAGGTCTATAGGTGGACGCCTTTTCGAGATATCGCCATTAGGGTGGGCCAGGGTGACTCTAGAATGTGTTTGTACGATATGGGTATCAAACGAAAGGTGGTAATGAGTATTTTAAAAGGGAGTAATCCTTAGTTCTATAGATGGACGCCTTTTCGAGATATCGCCATAAGGGTGGACCAAGGGGTGACTCTAGAATGTTTGTACGATATGGGTATCAAACGAAAGGTGTTACTGAGCATTTTAAGAGGGAGTGGGTATTATGTCTATAGGTGGACGCCTTTTCGAGATATCGCCATTAGGGTGGGCCAGGGGTGACTCTAGAACGTTTGTACGATATGGGTATCAAACGAAAGGTGTTACTGAGCATTTTAAGAGGGAAAAGGGCATTAGGTCTATAGGTGGACGCCTTTTCGAGATATCGCCATTAGGGTGGGCCAGGGGTGACTCTAGAATGTTTGTACGATATGGGTATCAAACGAAAGGTGTTACTGAGCATTTTAAGAGGGAGTGGGACATTAGGTCTATAGGTGGACGCCTTTTCGAGATATCGCCATTAGGGTGGGCCAGGGGTGACTCTAGAATGTGTTTGTACGATATGGATATCAAATTAAAGGTATTAATGAGGGTTTTAAAAGCGAGTGGCCCTTAGATGTATATGTGAAGGCGTTCTCGCGATATCGACCAAAATGTGGACCAGGTGATCCAGAAAATCATCTGTCGGGTACTGCTAATTTATTTATATATGCAATACCACTAACAGTATTCCTGCCAAGATTCCAAGGGCTGTTGATTTCGCCTTGTAGAACTTTTTCATTTTCTTCTACTTAATATGGTAGGTGTCACACCCATTTTACAAAGTTTTTTCCAAAGTTATATTTTGCGTCAATAAACCAATCCAGTTACCATGTTTCATCCCTTTTTTCGTATTTGGTATAGAATTATGGCATTTTTTTCATTTTTCGTAATTTTCGATATCGATAAAGTGGGCGTGGTTATGGTCGGATCTCGGCCATTTTTTATACCAAGATAAAGTGAGTTCAGATAAGTACGTGGGCTAAGTTTAGTAAAGATATATCGGTTTTTGCTCAAGTTATTGTGTTAACGGCCGAGCGGAAGGACAGACGGTGGACTGTGTATAAAAACTGGGCGTGGCTTCCACCGATTTCGCCCATTTTCACAGAGAACAGTTACCGTCATAGAATCTATGCCCCTACCAAATTTGAGAAGGATTGGTAAATTTTTGTTCGACTTATGGCATTAAAAGTATTCTAGACAAACTAAATGAAAATGGGCGGAGCCACGCCCATTTTGAAATTTTCTTTTATTTTTGTATTTTGTTGCATCATATCATTACTGGAGTTGAATTTTGACTTAATTTACTTATATACAGTAAAGATATTAAATTTTTTGTTAAAATTTGAATTTAAAAAAAAATTTTTTTAAAAGTGGGCGTGTTCTTCATCCAATTTTGCTAATTTTTATATAGCACATATATAGTAATAGTAGTAACGTTCCTGCCAAATTTCATCATGATATCTTCAACGACTGCCAAATTACAGCTTGCAAAACTTTTAAATTACCTTCTTGTAAAAGTGGGCGGTGCCACGCCCATTGTCCAAAATCTTACTAATTTTCTATTCTGCGTCATAACTTCAACCCATCTACCAAGTTTCATCGCTTTAACCGCCTTTGGCAATGAATTATCGCATTTTTTCAGTTTTTCGAAATTTTCGATATCGAAAAAGTGGGCGTGGTTATAGTCCGATATCGTTCATTTTAAATAGCGATCTGAGATGAGTGCTCAGGAATCTACATACCAAATTTCATCAAGATACCTCAAAATTTACTCAAGTTATCGTGTTAACGGACAGACGGACGGACGGACGGACGGACGGACGGACATGGCTCAATCAAATTTTTTTTCGATCCTGATGATTTTGATATATGGAAGTCTATATCTATCTCGATTCCTTTATACCTGTACAACCAACCGTTATCCAATCAAAGTTAATATACTCTGTGAGCTCTGCTCAACTGAGCAGACCAAATTAGAAGAGAAGCTTAGCCTTATCTCTCTTCGGTGGTATACCGCGCCTTGCATTTTTGTTTGTTTATGCAGCGAAGGGAGAAATATAATTTCTGCAAATTATAGAGTAGTATATATGTAGCACACACAAAACACTTCATATATTATTAGTTGACGATATTTGCCAAAACCAGAAATTTACGTCATTTATTTGCCTCATTGCAGTTGCAGCGTCAACATGCGTTTGGCAGAATTTCTCTTAATATTTTGCACATTTGAATATGTAAACAGCGTTGATCATACTAATTTCAAGATGTGTGAACAAAGCAGCTTTTGCAGGTAATTACATTAAATACTATATTATTTATCTCGTTTTTGGCTGTTAGTATTTAGAATAACTAAAATTTTTGGTTGAGCTGAAGGCCGTATTTTCGTAAATAATACTGTTGAAATTGTAGCAATCTATGTAATTTACGTTTATGAAAAAAAATGTTTTGTCATATTTTTTCAGTCGAAGATTTTTCTTACCATAATTTAAACTCTTTTCTGTATCGCTTAGTATAATTTCAAATAAATTATTATTATAAAACCGTGAGATTATAATAGGTTATGGGCGAACTAAAAGATCACGGGATACTTCAGTTTAATGGTACTGGCGATTCCGTGTCGAAATGCATTTTGATGCTCTTGGTTTGGGCGAAGTTTTAACGGGCTCTGCTCCAAATGAAGAAGCGGCGAAGGCAGAATTTTTACAGAAGGACAAGAAGACCAAAGACTTGTTAGTTGGATTTATTCATAACGATTGTTCGGGCTATGTTCGCGAAAAGACAACGACTAAAGAAATGTGGGATAATCTCCAAATTAGTTTTGCACGAAAATCAATTGTGAGCCAGCTGTTGGTGCGGAAGCAGCTAGCAACGCTCCGCATGAGGGAAGACGATTCTGTGATCAGTCATTTGAATATTTTTGAAAATTTGGTGAGAGAGCTGAAGATGGCGGGTGCTACAATCAATGAAGAAGATCTGTTGGCGCAGTTATTTTTAACGTTACTGGAAAAATTTGATCCGCTTTTAACTGCTTTGCAAAACTCAAGTGATGCTAAGTTGACGATTAGTGTTGTAAAAGAAAGATTGTTGGCAGAAGAGATCAAGTTATCTGATCGCCATCAAAGGGATTATTCTGAGAAGACAGCATTCAGTAGTAAGAAATACGTGAAAAAGCCTTCAAAGTTTCAAGGCAAGTGTTTTAAATGCGGAAAAGTTGGTCATAGAGCCAAATATTGTCGGCAAGTAGAAGCTAAAAGCGCAGTAAATAATAAAAAAGCGAATAGTATTTGTTTTGTTGCTGATCGTGGAAACGATTCGAAGAAAGCGTATGGTTCAAACCTTAAATTTAAACTTGACTCTGGAGCGAGTGACCATATGGCTAATGAGAAATGGTATTATAAAAATCTAATTAAATTGGATAACCATGTTCTCATTGATGTAGCTAAAGATAATCAGACTCTAATTGCTGGATATTCAGGGCAAATCAGTGGGTTGAGTAATAAAGGAGTAGAGTTTATTATGCAAGATGTCCTGTATGTGCAAGAGTTAAGGGACAATTTGTTATCCGTTCGAAAACTTACAAATGCCGGTGTTGATGTGGTATTTTGCAAAAGCAAGACAAATATTATAAAGAATGGAGAACTCTTAGCAACTGCACATCTACGGAATGGGTTGTATGAAATTGAAATAGAAGTTGAGCCGTCTGCTACTTCTTCTTGTGACGATGAACGGTCGTCAGCATTAATGTGTAATCAGGATAAGGTTAAACTTTGGCATAGACGATTTGGTCACATTGGCCAACAAGCACTTGATGATTTAATTACCAAGCAAATGGTAAATGGGTTGGAAGTAAATAGAGAAAAATTAAATTTTTGCGATGTTTGTGTTGAAGCTAAACATTCTCGAGATTCTTTCAATGGACATCGTGTTCGAGCTAAACGGCCACTTGAAAAGATCCACTCTGACGTATGTGGACCATTTGATCCTGTTGCATGGGATGGATCAAAGTACTACGTTTCGTTTATAGACGATTATACGCATTTTGCATTCGTCTATAATATTGAAAAGAAGTCTGATGTTTTTGAAATGTTGAAGCAATATGAAGCTGTGGTAACTGCTAAATTTGGAACCACTATATAGAAATTAACTGTTGATCAAGGTAGGGAATACTTTTCCAATGAGCAACAAGGTTGGTACAAAAAGAAGAGGATTCAAGTGGAATCAACGGTTGCCTATTCACATCAGCAAAATGGAGTTGCCGAGCGATTTAATAGGACTTTGTTGGAAAAAGTTAGATCAATGTTGATTGAATCTAACGTGCCAAAGCGAATGTGGTGTGAAGCGGTATATACAGGTGTATATATCATAAATCGTAGTCCAACAATGTCATTGGATGGTTTCATTACACCAGCTGAGATGTGGTATGGTGTAAAGCCAGATATAAGTAAATTGCGTATATTGGTTGTAAGGCATTCGCATGGATACCCAATCAGAAGAGGAAGAAGTTAGATTCGAAGAGCTGTAAGACAGTAATGATTGGTTATGTTGCTAATGGGTATAGACTGTGGGACATAAAAAATCAGAAGATATTAATTGCACGAGATGTCGTATTCGATGAATCAGTTTTCCTGTTTAAAGAGGAAGTATTTAACAAAGCTGATAATAAAGAAGTACGTATTAAACGCTACCACGAGCAAGAGTGGGAAAAAGATGATGAGGTTCTCGTGGCAGATGGTGTTTCTGATTGTGTTCCAGTACGCAGAGAAATATCCAGCGAAGAGATGATACAGCAGCAACAACAACGAAAGCAACAGCAGCAAGAACTAGAGCAGGAAAATGAAACAATTACTTTTCTACATAAAACGTGGCACCGCCCGTTTAAAAAAAAATGTCTCCCCATTTCCTCTTACAATAAAACTTGATAAGTGAAATATCATTGATTGAAAACTATTTTTTGCTAAGTTATAGCTTATTATTCTAGCCTACGACCCTTTTAAACTTGTTTTATATATAAGTTGCCGTGGTCTTTATCTGATCCCGTCCATTTTTACTACTAGAAATGTTTTCTAATATAGGAAAAATAGAAAATAGCTTAGTCATAAAATGGGGCGGTGCCACACCCATTTCCAAAAATTTTAGTGTTTTCCAATTTAATGTTATAAGTAATTCAATTTAAAAAGTAAATTTCTATTGATACAAAGCTCTTTTTTAGCTAAGATATAGCTTATTACATTCGTCTACGACCCTTTTAAAAATCTTTTATATACAAGTAGGCGTGGTCTTTAACCGATCTCGTCCATTTTTTTTGGAAATATTTCCTGCTATAGGGAAAACCTGTGTACCCAATTTTATTACGATCCCTTAATTTTTCTTCGAGTTATGGCTCCCGAAACATAGAAATTGCTTAGCCATAAAAGGGGCGGTGCCACGCCCATTTTTTTAAATTTTAAGTTTTTCCTATTTGATTGTTATAAATCCACTTGGGAAATGAAATACCATTGATATAAAGCCCTCTTTTGCAAAGATATAGCTTATTTTATTCTTCCACGACCCTTTTGAAAATCTTTTATATAAAAGTGGGCGTGGTCCTTAACCGATTTCGTTAATTTTTCTTCAAAGCATTCCTTATAGTGAAGGCAATCTCTCTGCCGCATTTTGTTACGATAGGTTTAACGATTTTTGATTTATGATTAATATTTGTAAAATTAATTTTATCACAAGTAGGCGGTGCCACGCCCATTTAAAAAAAATTTTCAAATTTTTACCAAGAGTCTCAGTATCAGTCCACATGTCAAATTTTTAACATTCTAGTTGTGTTTTATTTTACTAAATAATCAGTTTTTTGTGTTTTCCAAAATGTTATATATATAAGAAGTGGGCGTGGTTATCATCCGATTTCGCTCATTTTCAATACCAATCTATTCTGGGTCCAGATAAGCTCGTGTACCAAATTTTCGAAGATATCTCAATATCTACTCAATTTATCGTGTTAACGGGCAGACGGACGAGACGGACATGGCTCAATCAAATTTTTTTCGATCCTGATGATTTTGATATATGGAAGTCTATATCTATCTCGATTCTTTTATACCTGTACAACCAACCGTTATCAAATCAAAGTTAATATACCTGTGTGCAAAGCACGCTGCGTATAAAAGTTATCAACAAACATTCCTCACTTACATCTTAGCTGCGGTTAGAAGATTAAAAAGCTCTACATAGTTATATGTAACAGGCATAGAATTGATATGGACAGAAAATGTAAACAAACAAAAGAACAGTAATTGTAAACAAAATTATTATTATCTTATGTATTGTTGCTTTTCTGTATTTTATTTACAATTACTGTTCCTTTGTTTGTTTACTTTTTCTATCCATATCAACTGTATGCCTGTTACATATAACTATTGTAGGGCTTTTTAGACTTCAAAGCTCAGCTTAAGATGTAAGTGAGGAATGTTTGTTGATAACTTTTTTTTTGGTTTTTAAATAATTATGTTTTACGTTAATTCCAGTCGACAGAAGTCGAAATATTAAAAAACACAAACCCAAATAAAATACACATCCAAGTGTTTTATTTAAGAAAACCCCGGGCTTTAGCTCAACCAAAAATTTTAGTTATATTAAATACTATAACTGATATATTTAAAAGCAGTTACTAATAATTTGTGCCAATTCATTTGCTTACGCTGCCGCAAAGTGACACCAGATCAATCTAAATTTGCTTTCGTGCTGGGTTCACTCAATAAATATTCCGAATCTGTAACGTCCGATCTAATATAATATAAACATTTATTTACATTAAAATTAGAAGCTTTGGTGGTAGTTATATAATTAATTAAATGTAACTATTTTACAAATATAAATTTGTAATCGTACCTTCTTACTCGCTTATTAGCAGAGCAACACATTTTGCTTGCTAATCGATGAAAAAACACAACTGAGCCACGATATAAAGTTGAACATGCGCTGAATTCTGCACCTAAACCGGAAAGGTATACTGAAATTCATGTTGAATAGCTTTATCGAAACAAAATTTCATCTAGAAAAGATTCTGACCACAATTTCCAGAAAATTTTTATATGATTAGGACAACTTTGAGCCTTCTTCTTGTTCTTAATACGAATTTCCATTTCCGTATCAATATATAATGTCATCAAATTCTCATTTCAGCATTAAAGTACTCGAATGTGATGCGAGTTAACCATTATCTCTGGCCCTAACAAAGCTATAATTATCGCTGATACATTCCGTATGATTTCTATCAAAATGATGTACTCTCGTGTCCGCAAATGCTAAGGGGCCTTATGAACTTTGAATATTTGCGTCAAAGCCTCAACAACCAGCATATGAAGGTGAGCAGAGAATGCAGAAAATGCATCCGCTAATAAAAAACAAAATACTAATGATGAAATCAATGACCATATAGAACTGAAGCAATTGCGCTCGATTTCTCATCCCAGAAGCTGAAGTGCTTTTTGGCATACCCGAACATGCAGACGCATTCGCGTTTTAAAATCCACTTCAGGCGACTAATCCTATCGCACTTGTATAATGTCGATGTTTTTGAATATAACATCGATAGTAAGATTCATTATATGGTTCCGTACCAGTGCTACAATAATTATTATTTTATATTGCGCCAACGCACTGCTGGCGTGTTCTGGCATAATGCAGCTGAGAAGTGTGTGGATATTTACACGGCTGGAAGCAATATAGTTTCATCGATGTTAACTTTGTTTTCAG
>JARSSU010002333.1:0-25149 GCA_029619165.1 Eurosta solidaginis
CTACATGTTGCATCCTTTTCTGCGCACTTCATACTGTTTTAGATTTTTTTGGCGCTGAAGTTTTAGCGTTAGCGATTGTTGGAATTTGGGGATAGTACGATTTTCCTTTTCGGTTCTTGTGCGAGCGGTGGGGTGCATATCGGTGACCCGGTCTATGAAAAGGTGGCTTATGACTCAAAAAAACAGCTGTTAACAGCTGTTTCTAGCAATTTCTTTTTTCAGTCATAAGCCACCTTTTCATAGACCGGGTCACATATATTGCACACTTTTCTGCGCATTTGATACTGTTTTAGATATTTTTGGCGATGGAGTTTTAGCGTCGAAGACACTACTCCTTCAAGATCTATTTTGCATTTTTAGAAAATATTTTTTTGCTTCTGATAAACCGTCTTTTAAGTTTACTGACTTTTGAGCAGATGTCGAGGTATTTAAAAACATCCAAACATTTACCAATTTACCAAAATCAGAAATTTCAATACACGACTTCTCAGAAGCCAAAAATAGAGAAGCGCAATTTTAAGGTAGAACACCGATCTAAAAAAAAATAGAGGTGACATGACTTCAAGTACGTATACCTAAAAAATAACGTGTTTTTCGTAATTTTAAGTATGAATATCTCAAAAACTTGAAGTGCCGGAGCTGTTTTGTCTCCGGATTCGGGTTCACCGCGTCGAGATCCTCTAGAAAGTATAGCCTCGTTTGTGGTAACAAAATGTCTTTGGATTTTCGTCGGCCTATGATAAAGCAGGGCCTTAATCGTAATATACGATCACGGATCGAATACGATGCGAAAGAAAATTACGTGTCGTAACTTATACGAACGGGATTATAACATACGATATTTCAAGGTCGTAACAGATATAAAAAGGTCGAACTGGTTATAAAAATAGCAAAAAATAATCAATTCACCGATTATGTTCAATACTCGTTCACTATATCAGCATGCCGAATACGAATTTAGTAGTACGATATCGTATCAGTTATATTCCGAAAACCATATTTTCACGTGAGGATTCATATGATCACGGATGTTACGATTTGCCCCCAGAAAAACGTGATTTTCTCAATTTTAGTTACGACCTCGACATCGAAAAGTTCCGAATGGTCTAACGCTTTATAATAGTCCATGGATTTAACGATTAATTCAATGAAACAGATTGGATCGACAAGACGATTCTATTCCGATCGACACTCGCCATTGGGAAAAATATCTCGAAAACCTGAACCAATCTTGAAAATCTGACTTCAGATATGGGTTTTGTGCAATGAAATCTTTAGAAACCATTCGCTTTTTTGTTCTTAAAAGGGGGATATTTGTGGATCGAGTTCCCGGGATTTTTGGAACTTGAATAAGGTCGGTATGACAAGACAGCGATAGACACTACCTGTAGGGAGGCCCCCCAGCGGGTTAGGGGGTCAGAATATACTCGATGTAGGTATGCCTGTCGTAAGAGGCGACTAAAATACCAGATTCACCCTTTCAGGTTGCCAGCGCAATATATGTGACCCGGTCTATCAAACAAAATTGTTCCACTTTTTTTCTGGTTTCGATAGTTTTTGAGACGCTCTTTCACGTCGTGAAAACTAGAAAGTCCTAACTTGCTTAGAAGTGTACTAAAAATGTAGAGAAAGAGCACAAATGAAAGACGATGAAGCCTTTGGTTCCTTCGATGCCACTTTGGTGGCTGGTGAAGCATCCTCAGATTTTTTTGATAGCATTTTTTTCGATGGCAATGGTCAGAAGTGGTTTGTGCTTTTCATGACTGTTCATAATGCAAAAGAAAAACTACTAAGAAACTGAAGAAATGCATTGTTTATTTTTAACAGCTGTTTCTCGCAATTTCTTTTTGAGTCATAAGCCACCGTTTCATAGACTGGGTCACATATAGCTTTTCCAAACCCAATTGTCAACCTCACCTATCTGTGGCGAATCCTGTTGCACTAACAAACGAAGCTCTAACGACTCCAGGCTCTTCATGGAACTTGGAGTGGGGAGGGAGGGATGGCCTGGAGGTTTAATGTGGCCATATAAATCGTTCCCGAGATGGTCGGGCTAGCACCTTAATGGTGCTGTGTTAACGAAGCGTTCCGGATCTGTATCCGGCAAAGGACCATCACATCGATAACACTCCCCAAAGCCTTCGGGAGTAACGTTATCGCTACAACAACAACCTGTAGGGAGGTTTCGTCCTTTGGCGTATATAGATCTGGTACGTTCCGTTAACAAGCACCATTAAGGCTGGTCTATCTCGGGAACGATCTCATATGGCCGCATTGAACCTTCTAGGCCATTCCGCTCTGCACACTCTAATTCAATAAGGAACTTGGGGTCGCCAGAAACTTGCCTGCTAAATACTTGTAACAGGATTGGCCTGGCGTGTGGTTGATAATAGGGTTGCGGAATCTCTGAGCGTCATCGCTAGTTCACACCTATTGGACGAGCCGAAGCACTGCACTTTTAAAATAATCCTATGGCCCTTAGTTTAAAAATTTGTTCGTAGATAAAATAACAATTTTTTTGTTGGAAATTAGAAATTACTCTTTATTCATTCTCTCAAGTTGTTTGTTTGTTGGTTGGTTGACTTTTGATGGTGTTGATTAGCTTAAGTTTATCAATCGTAATAACAGTACATTGCAACAATTCATTGTTCTAGACAAAAGTAAAAAAAAATATTTGCCGTTTTGCTGCTACCGCTTACGCTACTGACTTTTTTTTCTTGTAAGCAGGTCTGCACCAAAGCAAGACAACAACAACAAGTGTTTGATAAAAGTAAAATGCGCTAATATTAACGACTTAATAAACTACATAGCTTCATATATAACATAAGATAATGGCATGTACTAATGTATGTATGTATGTAATTTGTGAATACAATGTTATTTTGTGCAACAGTTGTTTTTGTTGTTGCAATACGACTAAACAAATGAATAGTGTGTACTTTTATGCTTTGTGTTGTTGTTGTAATTGTGTCAAAAAAGTCCTGCATTTCAATAGCCGCACGTGCAACAAAAAAGCTTTAGTTTCTACATCAAAGTACATGCACCCAGTTATGCACACGGTGGCGCACAAGCGTTAGACTCGCATACCTTTTTATACATAGACGTACATACATACATATGTATATAGCTGTCATAAGGTTAACTTGGTCACTTGCAGGTTGCACACCTCCGCGCTCTCAGCATCACAAACGCATCAGCATGCAAGGGCAGTGACCAATACCAAAAATTGCCTAAACTGTATGAGTTAGTTAGGCAAATGCGCCGGCAAAACGCTACAGCTACCAACGTCTTTGAGTAACATACAACGTGGGTGATAACTTTAAAACATAGTTAGCTAAATTTTATTACATATGTACACTTTTTAATTTGTTCAGTACTGTTTACGAGATTTCTAATTTTTGCGTTGGGTTTTTGCTATTTTTTTATTGGTTTTTTCGTTATTTTTTTTTCTTACAACTTTAGTTACAATTCTTAAATTTTTTTTCCTACTAACATTCTTCCTCGACCTCGACTGCCGCTTATTTAACATTTTCTATTCTTCAGCGAAATTTTGACTAAATACATTGTATGGTTGTAGTTATTGTAATTTTAAGATTTTGCATATTTGTTTACTATATTTTGGATTTTGTTTTAATTTCGTATATATATAATTATTTTGCATTTCTTTACATTACAAGAGGAGATATACATTTATATGCGTGTGTATGTATGTAGGTGTTTTAAGTGTGTTTTCCAGTGTCAGTTTTGCTTAAGGGGGGAATTTAACTTCCTCACTCTAGCATCACTTGAAGGAGACGACCTGGAGTTATGGAGATGTCCGGCTTGTCGAACGTAGCCACCCACAAGATAGTAATGCGAGATGATCGGCCGATAAAGCAACGATATTTTCCAAAGAACCCATAGATGCAAGACACAATAAACAAGGAGATAGACCAGCTCATAGAGAAAGGCTGCATCGAGCCATCCCGTAGCCCACACAGCGCGCCGATAGTTCTGGTCCGAAATAAGAACGGCAAATGGAGACTCTGCGTCGACTATCGACAACTCAACGCTCGCTCAATACCAGACGCTTACCCACTATCCCGAAAACAGCACATTTTAGATAGATTACGCAGCACGTGGTTTATAAGCAGCTTGAATCTCAAAAACGGTTATTGGCAAATCCCGATTGAAGAAAGTAGTAAGCAATTCACAGCATTTACGGTGTCCGGACTAGGATTGTACCAGTGGAAGGTGATGCCGTTTGGATTGCACTATGCCCCGCACACATTTCAGAGAACACTCGATCGAGTCATTGGCCCAGAGTTGGACCACACGCGTTTGCCTACCAAGACGATATAATAATTACTAGCACGACACTGGAAGAGCATATCACTCAACTGAGAGAAGTTTTCGAGAGACTAAGACGAGCCAACTTGAAGATTAATCCGGAGAAATGTGAGTTTTTTAAGAAAAGTTTAAAATATCTAGGTCACATGGTCAGCGAAGAGGGTATCCATACGGATCCGGACAATATCGCCGCCATCAAGGAGCTGACGCCGCCACAGAACATACGAGAGTTGAGGCGATTCTTAGAAGTAGTTTCGTGGTACCAAAGGTACGTACCCGACTTTTCACGGGTTGCACACACACTAACATCAATGTTGAAGAAAGGAAGGAGGTGGAAATGGTGCGAGGAACAACAGGTGGCATTCGAAGCGCTAAAGAACGCGCTCATACAAGCACCAGCATTGGCGTGCCCAGATTTTACAAAGAGGTTCCGGTTACAGACTGATGCGAGCGATTATGGCCTTGGTGCAGTTCTTACTCAGGGTTGGACGACGAGGAACGAGTGATAGCGTACGCGAGCCGTCGGTTGAATAAGGCCGAAAGAAACTACTCGGCAACAACGGAGAAAGAGTGTCTAGCCATCGTTTGGGCTACCAGGAAGATCTCTAGCATCACTTGAAGGAGACGACCTGTAGTAACTGGCATATAATTTGACAGAAAAATGAATGATTCATTATTTTCAACTAAATTGTGTTCATTTGTTTTTGTTGTTTTCTTAGAATTTCGCCACATCACTTGCCAATTAGTTTTTCGCCTTAGTTTTATAAATAACTTTTTTTTTATAACAACTTCAGCGCCTTTGCAACTCCATTTGTTTAAATATTTAAGTATAGTATGTATAATTATTAATAATTATATATATATAGATATTTATACTATGTGTTTATGTATGTACTATGTATATTAGCATCTATAGATATAAATATACATTTATAAATACCATAAATTTATGCTTGTTTTTTGTTTTCATTTTAGTTTTCGCTTCAGAACTGCAAATATTTGATAATCAACTTTCTTTTAAGCTTATCACAAAATAATAGAAATTTAATATAATAATTATTATTAATAAATCTTACAAATTGAACAATAATTAAAAATAAAAACACATATGTATATAGGGACTTAGTTACAATGTGTTTGTATGTGGTGTAAGTGTGTGCATGTGTGTATGTATTTCTAATATTTTTCGAAAAAGAAACATCCTTTTAGGTATACATACATATTTTACATATTGATGTTACGCTAATTATTTGCCTTCATTTATTTGCTTTTGTTTGCGTGTTTCCAATTTTTGTTGTTGTACACCAAATATATGTTTATGTTTGTCTTTCGTTTGTTTTTGTAACTAATGATTTGTGTAAATTTTGATGAGCTATTGTTTGTTCGTTCTCAACAATATTGGCATATATCGCTCATTTACTTCAATAGTGTCATAACTCAAAAAACACAACTTTCCAGGAGAGCCATTCAAAGATTTTAACTGCCATATGTTGCGCATATAAAGGCATATTTTCATTTGTATAGCACGTGGTAAGTTTTTAGCGGACACACAACATATATCATGTTATTGGGTACGTTTATATGTTATTAACTCAAAAGTCATGTTTTTTGAGTTATGACACTATTGAAGTAAATGAGCGTTATGTTCTTTCCCTACAATCAATGCAACAAAAAAATGCCAACACGGCCGGCCTAACGAAAATGTATAGCTTTAAAAAATAGATATACCGCCTAAAATTAGGCATAACAACTTCCCTGTCCCCATACAAAGCGCTTTCAGAATGCCCCACGCCCATTATTTTTTGTATTGCTTAATTGAATAATATGAATATATATTATAAAATATTTTTAAAAATAATTTGACATATATTTACCTTATTTTGGCTATTTTATTTTGTGAGTCAAATGTGACTCCTGAACGTAGCAAAAACAATTTTGTTTACACGTCAATGAGTCACATGTGAACATATAGGACCATAAGAAATAATTTAAGTTTTCGAATCACAATAACGGTAAATTGATATACAAATGTCAAAAGCATGTATTAGTGTGCTTTTTTGTTTAATTGCAGTTAGAAGTCTATACAAAATTGAAGAAAATGAGAAAAAGGTATCAGAAAAAAAATTTCGAAATTTTCTTTCATTTTCCTAAAGCTGAGGTCTTTTGATATACGTACATATAGAATTCACAAATATATAACGACACGTTCATACCAAGAAAGCGTATTTAAGTTGTATAAAGATATGAGTCACATGTGACTCGTGAACTTATTTCTATACGCTCTTGTGAGTCACATATGACTCATTGGACAAGGGAAGTTTTAAGATAGTGATTAATTAATTTTATTGGGCGTAAGTTGGTTGCAAAAAAAATTTTACGCGCGTGTATTGTTATTGTTATACACATGCATAAAGCGCGTGACAGCGCCCAATTAACAGAAAGTAGTTTGAAGTTATTAAACTTGGAAATATTTTCATTCATGGCTTTTTCGTTTCAGGGAAATTAATAAGCGAAAAAATAAGAAACAGCGGTTCGGTGCAATGCACGCACTTCTTGTCTTGACAGACAACACAGCACATTTGCTGGCGCAGGTAAATATAAAAATTATTAATGCCATCAGTTCTTTAGTTGTGGTTATTGTTGCTGTTCTTGGTGGTGGTTTTAATGGTTGTCTTTGATGTTGCTTTGTTGGTGGTTTCTCACTAATTATTTAATATTTCTGCGCCTTTTTTAACTATATATGTATGTATATTGTTTGTTTTTCTTTATTTGCTTTATTTTAATTTAATTAATATTAATTTTAAATTTAAATTTACATTTACATTTTATTTAATAAGTTTTGTTGTTGTTTGGTTGTTGACTCCATTCACATCTGTTTGTATTTTTAAACGTTTTTTTTATTAATTTAACTTTTACTTCTATTGGTTGTAGTTTGTTTTTGCTTTTGTTTATTTTATGACAAAACAAAAGTAAAAAAAAACCATAACAAAAAATTTAAATCTTTAGTAATAGTATAAACGCAAAAACAAACGACAAAATTGAAAAAAAAATAGTAAGAAACAGAAAATGTTCATTTTCAAAACAACAAATGAAATCTTTAAATAATTGGCAGCGACGTTTATTGCGATCTAAAACGCATTGCGGCAACTTTAGCTAGCATTTTCTTTATGTTTTGTTGTTTGTACGTATTAAGTTTTGAAATATTAGTAACATTTCCGTAAACACCTCACTTAATGCATTTAACTTCATGCTCAAACAAATAAGAAAAGAGACACAGCGGGTATTTTTTTTTCAAGTTAACATTGGTTACTTTATGTATATACAAATATAAATAATTTTAATATTTGTTATTGTTTTTTGTTGCATAAAATTATTAGACACGCGAAAATAAATTAAAATCACAAAGTAACGTAACATATATAGCATAAAGTTGGGTATAATAATACATAAGACATACATAAAGGCGAAAAAGTTTGCCGTCTTGACACATGTTCTGAGGTTGTTGAATGATGTTGGAATCGTTGAAAAATTTTGCAATGCAATAAACTTCTTTTGCAATATAACAACGTTTTTTTGTACATTGATGTTAAAAATATTTCAATACTATACCAGCCAGCCATGTAGTATTTTCTTATTGGCTACGTTGCCGCCCGCTATATAACGCATTTTTGAGATCGTTTATTACGGCTTACTTCATAGTTACTTTAGCAGCAGCTGCATTTTGTCTTTTGTTGCGAATCTCGCTTTTGTATCTTACACACGTTTATGCTTTTCATTTGCTTGTTGCCTCGTTTATATTATTACAAATTTCTGCAATGGAGCAACATCCATTTGCATGCTGCATTTTAATGATTGTTTGGTTGATATAATTTTTGTTTGCATTTTGCTTTTGTTGTGGTATTTTGTGTTGATGTGTATGTTGGATTTGTTGGTAGTTTTAATTGTTGCATTAATTTATTTTGTGTACAAGTAAATGGCAACAATAAGACCGTACAGACCCAACACTTCAGCAAAAATTAGTATCAAAATCATACCGACGAACAGACGCGGCTGCTGTGCTGTACCTCGTACACCAGCATCACCAACAATACCGATCGCAAAGCCTGCCGCCAAACCAGAGAAACCTACCGATAAACCGGCACCCAAATGTATGAAACCCCTTTTTAATAAAATAAGAAAAGGGTAAATATGAGTTAATACAAATAAACAATTATGTATCAAAAATTGTTTAAAACACTCACTTGTATAATGTGTAATTGGCGGGTTCGTCCAAATCACCAGCAATAAGAACAGCTACAACCAAACCGTAAATGGCAATAATACCAGCCATGACAACGGGAATGATGGATTTCATAATCAATTCTGGTCGCATCACTGACATAGCTGCGATACCAGTTCCTGATTTGGCGGTACCATAGGCGGCTCCCAGAGCTGAAATTTTAAATAAGATTTTTTTTATCGTTTTTTTTTAACTTTATATTTATTAATAAACATAAGTATAAAACAGAGCGCAATTGCAAAAAACATTTAAAATCTACTATGTACTTAGTGGAGTCAGCCTGTCTCGTATAATAGTATAAAACAGCGCAATTGCAAAAAACATTTAAAATGTACTATGTACTTAGTGTCTCGTCTGCCGTTTAGAAACGCCCGATCTAAAAGAACTTTTTAAAAAAACGCTCTATTACAGAATTAGTTTTAAAAACACATAACCTGAGCATGAATTCAATATATTTTAGCTTATATTTTAGCTTTAGATAGGGCGTTTATGAAAAACATTCTGAGCTAACGCGTTTTCGAACTGCCAGCCAAGATTTGGCGGTACTCCATTACCCAAATTCTGCTACAGTTTTAAACTTAAGATTACCTTTAGTTTGTGATCATTGTTTTCCATTTCAATTAATAAAATGCATACCACAAATGTTGATACCCCCATAAAAGTTCAAACAAGTTAGAAAGAAATATGACGTAGCGCGACAACCAGAACACTGGAAGAACCCACATGCATCACCCCTATTCTGCATTTTGATTACGTTCCCATTCTACGCTCCGCTTTAATCGAAGTTGGGTATTCTGCATTACGACGGAATTGTAACGAGAAGGGGAAGAGCAAATGATTTTCCGAAATCAGCTGTTTGTACGGAATATGTGAACATTGGAACAAAATAAATTAAAGAAAATTTGTAAAAAACACTGAAAAAGGGTTTATATTTTATTATCCACGCCATTTTGTACAAAAAAAGCAATAGAATATATTGCCGCAGTGTTATATTTTTTTGAGTGAAGGGCTTTCATAATTGGAAGTGTGTTTTGTCGTTGTTTTGGCCAATTCCCTGCCGTGGCCACCAAGTTTTGTTAAAACGGATTCCTGCACGAATATAGTTGACATTTTCTGAATTTTATGGATGCTAATTTCATTGCACTGGCCTAAAATACTTAAAGAAGATTTATTTATTCTTTCCGCAATGTTTACGTTTTCGCTTCACCTTCCTCTACTCCGGCAGCTTGCTTTGGCATATAACTCGATCCAACGAACAGACACAAATTATAGCTGTCTATTATAATGGAATCAATAGCCGCGGCATTATTTGTGGAGTTGGAAAGCAACGCATACGAAAATGGCCAGGCGAGAATGGAAAGGCAAATATTGCGAGATTTGTGTAATTCATTTGAGATGAGTGACGAATTGTAAGACATTGAACTTAAAAGTGGTAAAGTTTAATGACTTATTTTCTTATTTAGGTTCAAAAATAACTTTCCACTTAATAAGAATGCTTTCAAATATGTGTTAGATACTTTTGCTGGGCAAATTCGTCCAAGGACTTCGACATCGACGTCTGCCCTTAATATTGTAGTAGCTGATTTGAGTTTTTTGCAGAAGGCAGATAGTAGCATGGAATAGGGTCGGATTATAATGCAGGAATGGGACAGTCAACGGTGTCAAAATTTCTGGATGTAATGCAACCAAAATTACGCCCTCAGTGGATAACATTTGAACAAAGTGAAGAGGAGAAAATACAAGCGAAGCAGGAATTTTATGCGAAGGTTGGCTTCCCAGGAGTCTGTGCGTTGATGGCACGCATATAAAAATAATGAGACCATCTGAAGAGTGCTTTCTGTATGACAACAGAAAAGGATTTTATAGCATAAATGCTATGGTGGTGAGAAATTTATTCCGTAACATTAGTGCAAATTATGTTGTTGTTTTTTAAGGAAGTTACGTTACGTTGAGTTGGCTAGTCAATAAAAGCTTCACATAGACTGAATTTGTTCATAGTTATCCGATTTTGTTTAACAACGAAACGATAAAATCCAATTAAGTATCAGAATTTATGTTATAAACAAAAATAATTTCTTCTGGCAAATACTATAAGTTTTCTAGGATAGAGCCTACTTGCTGTTACTAGATCGTATAGCTGGGTTGCTCCCACTGGGTGGAAGCGTTTCTGGCAACCGCAGAACACCAATACAATATGTGCTATACCGTCTCGTTCTTCAGCCCCCACTTCCTACATCTGATCTTACAACAGACATTTTAACAAAAGATGATATTTATGTCAATTTCTGAAGCGCGAAGCACTGTTACAACAATTTTTAACCAACAAAAAAGTTTTCTATTTCGTTAAGCAGCGATGATATCGGTCACATGACAATATACAATTATGAGAGGCGTATACAATCCTTAAGAGAGACACATAAGCAAACAGAATGATTGAAAAAAAATTTAAAAAGCACTTGATATTAATGGGAGCTATGTACTTATAATTTAATACAGGCACAACACCAAAATATATTTATTATACTCAGCTGAGCAGAGCTCACAGAGTATATTAATTTTGTTCGCATAACGGTAATCCGTAACGGCATAAACTAATCGAGATAGATATAGACTTCTATATATCAAAATGATCTGGGCGAAAAAAGAAATTCATTTAGCCACGTCCGTCCGTCCGTCCGTAAACACGATAACTTGAGTAAATTTTGAGGTATCTTAATGAAATTTGGTCTGTAAGTTCCTGGCACTCATCTCAGATCGCTATATAAAATGAACGTAATCGGACGATAACCACGCCCATTTTTTCGATATCGAAAATTTCGAAAAACAGAAAAGGTGCGATAATTCATTACCAAAGACGGATAAAGCGATGTAAACTTGGCAGGTGGGTTGTCCTTATGACGCAGAATAGAAAATTTGTAAAATTTTGGACAATGGGCGTGGCACCGCCCACTTTTAAAAGAAGGTAATTTAAGAGTTTTGCAAGCTGTAATTTGGTAGTCGTTGAAGATATCATGATGAAATTTGGCAGGAACGTTACTCATATTACTATATGTGTGCTAAATAAAAATTAGCAAAATCGGATGACGAACACGACCCACTTTTAAATAAACAATTTTTTAAAGTCAAATTTTAACAAAAAATTGAATATATTTACAGTATATAAGTAAATTATGTCAACATTCAACTCCAGGAATGATATGGTGCAACAAAATACAAAAATAAAAGAAATTTCAAAATGAGCGTGGCTCCGCCCTTTTTGATTTAATTTGTCTAGAATACTTTTAATGTCATAAGTTGAACAAAAATTTACCAATCCTTGTGAAATTTGGTAAGGGCATAGCTTCTATGACGATAACTGTTTTCTGTGTAAATGGGCGAAATCATTTGAAGCCACGCCCAGTTTTTATACACAGTCGACCGTCTGTACCTCCTCTTGGCCGTCAACACGATAACTTGAGCAAAAATCCATATATCTATATTAAACTTAGTTCACGTACTTATCTGAACTCACTTTATCTTGGTATTAAAAATGAGCGAAATCCTACCATGATCACGCCCACTTTTTCGATATCGAAAATTTCGACAAATTAAAAAAAATGCCATAATTCTATACCAAATATGAAAAAAGGGATGAAACATGGTGATTGGATTTGTTTTTTGACGCAAAATATAACTCTGGAAAAAACTTTGTAAAACGGGTGTGACACCTACCATATTAAGTAGAAGAAAATGGTAAAAGTTCTGCAGAGCGAAATCAAAAAGCCCTTGGAATCATGGCAGAAATACTGTTCGTGGTAATACATGCTATATAAATAAATTAGCGGTACCCTACAGATGATGTTATGGGTCACACTAGTCCACATTTTGGTCGATATCTCGAAAACGCCTTCACATATACAACTAAGGGCCACCCCTTTTAAAACCCTCATTAATACCTTTAATTTGATACCAATATCGTACAAACAGATTATAGAGTCACCCCTGGTCCACATTTATGGCGATATTTCGAATAGGCGTCCACCTATAGAACTAAGGCCAACTCCCTTCTAAAATACTCATTAACACCTTTCATTTGATACCCATATCGTACAAAGACATTCTAGAGTCACTGCTGGTCCACATTTATGGCGATATCTCGAAAAGGCGTTCACTATAGAACTAAGGCCCACTCCCTTTTAAAATACTCAACACCTTTATTTGATACCCATATCGTACAAACACATTATAGAGTCACCTCTGGTCCACCTTTATGGCGATATTTCGAATAGGCGTCCACCTATAGAACTAAGGCCAACTCCCTTCTAAAATACTCATTACCACCTTTCATTTGATACCCATATCGTACAAAGACATTCTAGAGTCACTCCTGGTCCACATTTATGGCGATATCTCGAAAAGGCGTTCATCTATAGAACTAAGGCTCACTCCCTTTTAAAATACTCATTAACACCTTTCATTTGATAACCATATCGTACAAAGACGTTCTAGAGTCAGCCCGATATTTCGAAAAGGCGTCCACCTATAGAATATGGCCCACTACCTTCTAAAATACTTGAATACCTTCCATTTGATACCCATTTCATACAAACAGTCCAGGGTTACCCTAGGTTAATTTTCCTACATGGTGATTTTCCCTTATTTTGTCTCCAAAGTTCTCAGCTGAGTATGTAATGTTCGGTTACACCCGAACTTAGCCTTCCTTACTTGTTATAAAAACACATTTTATTTGTATTAAAATAAAGATAAGATGAAGTAAGTGTGATCGAAGCAAAACTCAGAAGTAAAGACGAATAAAAAACAAACACAGTTGAAGATAACTGATAGCAATATCGGTACAAAATGAAGCTATTCGTATACATACAAGCATACTGGAATTTGAGTAGCGACAAGAAGAAAAACAAACAGAAGATGATATTAAAAATACAGATCTAACTTTCATGCGACGATAAGAATGCAATGAGTTTGATAAGAGATACAAGGGCAGGTTCTAGAAAATATTTGAAGCAAATAGCGTATTCAAATTGTTATAATAGAATTACTGCTTTTTATTACTATTTTTCATGGTTGCATAACGAAGCCAAATTAAAATGAAAACAAGTAAAGAAGGCTAAGTTCGGGTGTAACCGAACATTACATACTCAGCTGAGAGCTTTGGAGACAAAATAAGGGAAACTCACCATGTAGGAAAATGAACCTATGGTAACCCTGGAATGTGTTTGTACGATATGGATATCAAGGTTTTAATAAGCATTTCAAAAGGGAGTGGGCCTTAGTTCAATAGGTGAACGCCTTTTCGAGCTATCGCCGTAAAAGTGGACCATGTATTAATGAAGGTTTTAAAAGGGGGTGGCCCTTAGTTGTATATGTGAAGGCGTTCTCTAGATATCGACCAAAATGTGGACCAGGGTGACCCAGAACATTATCTGTCGGGTACCGCTAATTTATTTATATTTGTAATACCACGAACAGTATTCCTGCCAAGATTCCAAGAGCTTTTGATTTCGCCCTGCAAAACTTTTTCATTTTCTTCTACTTATATGGTAGGTGTCACACCCATTTTACAAAGTTTTTTCTAAAGTTACATTTTTGCGTCAATAAACTAATCCAATTACCATGTTGCATGCCTTTTTTCGTATTTGGTATAGAATTATGGCATTTTTTTCATTTTTCGTAATTTTCGATATCGAAAAAGTGGGCGTGGTCATAGTCGGATTTCGGCCATTTTTTATAGCAAGATAAAGTGAGTTCAGATAAGTACGTGAACTAAGTTCAATAAAGATATATCCATTTTTGCTCAAGTTATCATGTTAACGGCCGAGCGGAAGGACAGACGGTCGACTGTGTATAAAAACTGGGCGTGGCTTCGACCGATTTCGCCTATTTTCACAGAAAACAGTTATCGTCATAGAATCTATGCCCCTTACCAAATTTCACAAAGATTGGTAAATTTTTGTTCGACTTATGGCATTAAAAGCATTCTAGACAAATTAATCAAAAAGGGCGGAGCCACGCCCATTTTGGAATTTTCTTTTATTTTTGTATTTTGTTGCACCATATCATTACTGGAGTTGAATGTTGACATAATTTACTTATATACTGTAAATACATTAATCTTTTGTTAAAATTTGACTTTTAAAAAATGTTTTCTTTAAAAGTGGTCGTGTTCGTCATCCGATTTTGCTAATTTTTATTTAGCACATATATAGTAATAGTAGTAACGTCCCTGCCAAATTTCATCATCATATCTTCAACGACTGCCAAATTACAGCTTGCAAAACTTTTAAATTACCTTCTGTCCAAAATTTTACTAATTTTCTATTCTGCGTCATAAGGTCAACCCACCTACCACGTTTTATCGCTTTATCCGTCTTTGGTAATGAATTATCGCATTTTTTCGGTTTTTCGAAATTTTCGATATCGAAAAAGTGGGCGTGGTTATAGTCCGATATCGTTCATTTTAAATAGCGATCGGAGATGAGTCTCGTACCTACATACCAAATTTCATCAAGATACCTCAAAATTTACTCAAGTTATCGTGTTAAGGGACGGACGGACGGACGGACGGACGGAGATGGTTCAATCAAATTTTTTTTCGATACTGATGATTTTGATATATGGAAATCTATATCTATCTCGATTCCTTTATATCTGTACAACCAACCGTTACCCAATCAAAGTTAATATACTCTGTGTGCAAAGCACGCTGAGTATAAAAAAGCAAGGATTTTATATAAAGCCAACTCCAATCATGTGATTCATCGAAATTTGTCAAGTATTTCCTCGTGATCGGCTTTACGAATTCGTATTTAAAAGTGTGTGTACACATAAAATTTGTATGTATACGTATGTAAATATACTAAAATGAGAAATAACCGGTTATTCAATTGCGAAAAAATAAAAATTAATTAAGGCTGCAAGCCAAGCATAGAATGAATGCAAATAAAAACTCAAAAGCTTCAAATGTAACAGCGAATTGAACAGAATTACGCATGAAATAAAGCTGATTTTATTTTATTTCGAAAAAGTTTCGAATTTAGTATGTTAAATATGGAAAAGCATTTTATAAAAGTTTCCACTTAATATCAAGGGCGACGACTCGAATTACTATACATACATACATATGTGCATACAATTTTAAATTTGTATATTATATATGATCCCAATGAGAACCAATTATCGAAAACGTATTAGCAAATAAAATATTTAATAGTGATTTGTATATTCAACATATTAACACAAGTTTCATTGATAGGTAGCCCAAGAGTAATCGAGCTAAACATTTTGCAAAGGAGTGTGGTAGAGAGCAATAGCGGTAAAAGTCTGTTATCTATCTACATACGTAGATATCAACTATAACAGTCATATGATTGTACGCTAATTAATGGCACAAGCCAATAACATTATTGTATGATTATTCGAGTAATTTTTACTGGCTGTCAAATATTGACAAATGTAATTACATTAGGTGAAGTAGAAGTCAGATACTCATTTTGTTGGAAATGAGATAGTCCATCATGCACAAAGCCGTTTGGAGAGGTTCAATTAATGCCACAATGAAGTTATCAAGTTAACTGATTTGTCATAAATAGTTATAGAAAATTAGATACATTTTTTGTCCTCTCTAAAACACAGTAAACAGATATCTATTTTTTATTTTATTACTATATTAAAGTCAACACATACACAAAGCGGTCGACTACTGGATACAAGATACAGTACAAATAATAAGAAAAAAAAACATAAGTGTAAAAACAAAATTTTAAATAAAAACAAAATTATAAACAATAAAATTAATTAAGTTAAATTTTAATTTTAATCAATGTCTAAATCAAAATTAATATTGAAATAAAAATTGACATCTTATTAAAAATCTTTGAAAAATATCATGCCAGACGTGAGAGTATTTCCTTACGGATAGCAGCAACCGATACTCAAAACTAATACAGTTGTACAGTTCATTATAGCGCGAGCACCAATTGCGAAGAGGGCTAAATTTGTCAAAACTTCGCCAAAGAATGGGTAAATGAAAGAGAACATAGTGTCTCGAAATTCTTGCAGGAACAGAAAAATTTAGTCTGCTCACAAGGTCAGTGGAGTCTATCTCTCCGATAGTCAGTTTATGAAGGAACAATACCCCGAGTAATGTTCTTCTATTCTCTAAAGTTGGAAAACTAATGAGAAGAAGTTGATTTCTATAAGGCGGGAGATGAGTATTTGATTCCCAGTTAAGACCACGTAATGCGAAGATTAGAAACTGCTTCTGTACCGATTCAATTCGATCTATATGATTTTTATATCCTGGAGACCAAATACAGGAACAATACTCTAGTGCTGAGCGTACCAATGATGTGTAAAGAGTCTTGGTTAGATAAGGATCGTCAAATTCTTTAGCCCATCTTTTAATAAATCCAAGTACACCCGATGCTTTGTTTATGATAGATGAGATATGCATGTTAAAGCTCAGTTTCGCATCAAAAGAACACCTAGGTCACATACTACAGATTTACGCTCCAAGGGAGCACCATCTAGCAAATAGGACTTTAAAACTGGGTAGACTCTATGAAATGTCATTAGTTTACATTTGCAATGTTCAAAGCTAGTAGATTTACTGTACACCATAATTTATAGTCTAAATCGGCCTGAAGTAGATCCAAACGAGAGAATAGTCAGAAGGCAAGTATGTATAGCATAGTTTTACATCATCTGCATACATTAGAGCTCGGGAATACGAAATAACCTTAGGTAAGTCATTTATGAAGAGTGTAAAAAGTAATGGACCCAAATGGCTACCCCGAGGCATACCAGAAGTTACTTCTATCAACTCAGAGAGACTGTTTTTGAACATAACTCGCTGAGTTCTATTTACAAGATAGCTGCGACGCCAAAGTAATAAATTCTTCGGAAAACCCAGTAGTAAGTCAAGTTTATGAGTTAAAAGCGCATGATTAACAGAGTCAAATGCTTTGCTGCAGTCGGTATAAATAACATCGGTTTGCTTGTTGGATAAGATGGAATGTTATATGCCAGTATATATCTCCGCTTCTCAAAAAGGGGTTGTTTTTGACCGCTAATCCCGGATTTTGACGGCGTATTCGAAATTCCAAGTATGCAGATTGTGTATTCTTGACCCAGACCTTGAAGTATGTCTCACAAAGAATATATTTTCAATGTCATATAGTGTTATTCACTGAGAAAAATTTTTCGCATCCTTAATGACGCGTCCGTTACCTTGACTAGCTTACATACAACGTTTTAAAAAGAAATTTCAGATTTCGCAAATCTATGTGTATGTCTTTTTTCAGCTTCAATCTCTTATTTAAGGAATGTAAAAATTCCCTTAAGATTTGCATATTTTCACAAGCATTAAAATCTTACTTCTATTTCTTGTCTCCGAACTGGATTATATATATTCGTAATTAAACGTTTAAGATCCCCAAAACTTGTATGTAATGAAGCATTCTGGTAATAAAATTCATTCAGTTCCCTGCTCATGTTCCCTATTATGCAGGTTTAAATGCGTGCTAATGTCACAATCAGGACTTGTCCGTATATAAATATGTATCCAGTAGTGAAGGCTTGGAAACGAGTGTATTCTAACCGTCCATTAAGCTTAGTATTAAAAAGCTTTTCATACCGATGGTCGATAAGATGTTTTGTAAGTGGGTTAACAGTTTCTTTCTATTTTGTTCATTAACAAACCAAATTTAAATATGTAATACATTTAATTGTTTCGTCATAAAAACTGAAAAAAAAATGAAACTGTTTGCTGCAAAATAAGTTTTCGAAAACGTAGCTGGGTATGGAATCTCTTTTCTAGTTCCGAGGACTCCAAAGAAGCAAAGTGTAAAATATGTGAGCTGCACATGTTTTACAATAACTCCACAACGTCTTTACTAATCGCAGAACTTATAGAAATAACAAAAAACAAGTAAAGGTGTCTAAGTTCGGGTGTAACCGAACATTATATACTCAGCGTGAGCTGCGACTGTACATTTCATTTCAGATAAATTACTTTTCTACATGACACCACCCGTTTAAACAAAAAATGTCTCCCCATTTCCTCTTACAATAAAACTTGATAATTGTTATTGACTTAACGGAGATTCGGTGAAATTGATCGAATTATGGTTAATTCGACCGAGTTCTTTGTCAAACGAAAAAATTAGTTTAGTCATTTCAACAGAAGAGAAATTGTCGCTCTTAAGTTAACAAAATTCTGTAAAATTGACAGATTCCTGGTCAATCTAACTGATTTTTCTGTTAACACAACTGATCTCACTGGTCATTTCAATAGCGATCAACAGTCAATACATGAGCAAATTTCCAAGGGAATTTTACGCTCACTGCGCTCTCTACTTTGTACTTATGACGATGGTGTCACTTGTTTAAAAAAAAATACCAAAATAAGAAAACCACCAAATCGAAAAAACACACAAAATGGGAAAACAACAAAAAACTAGTTTTTCAGTTATCAATACAAAACGAAAAACCCTTTTTTGAATTTACTGTGTAAAAAATTATGAGATACCGGGACACCTATTTATCGGGTACAATTTTGCAACTTCTCCTCCAAGCGAAATGCAAAATTGCGCTCTCTTGTTGCAAAAGTTTTGTTTGAACGAACAGGATTTTTCCAAAGTTAGTAACATTTTGTTCAAGTTTTTACGAATTTTCACTCACGAGAACGGATTTAATAATCGTTTCAACTTAAAGTGTTACGAAAATTAAACTTGCCGAATTACATGTAAAGTTACTCCCGTGGTGAATTACCTTCTATCGATTTGATTCATTACTTTTCTATAACTTACACGTTTTCTATTTAAAATGTTATGTCAAACATTTATACAAGTTTTGTTCGAAACAATCAAGTGTGGCAACTACATGCGAGAGAAGAAATTGAGAATGAGCTGAGCTGCAACTGAAAGAATTGAGAATCAGTTGTAGTAGTCACAAAACTTCATTTCTATATTCATATGTATGTATATGTAGCAAACATGCGTATTTATGTATTCACATATTTACGTATTTATATGGCAGCCGCCGTGGTGTGATGTAGCGTGCTCCGCCTACCACACCCGAAGGCCCTGGGTTCACACCCCGGGAAAAGCAACATCAAAAGAAACAAGCTTTTTCAATTAGAAGAAAAATTTTCGAAGCGGAGTCGCCACTCGGCGGTGTTCGGCAAGCACTCCGAGTGTATTTCTGCCATGAAATGCTCTCAGTGAAAACTCATCTGCCTTGCAGATGCCGTTCAGAGTCGGCATAAAACATGTAGGTCCCGTCCGGCCAATTTGTAGGAAAAATCAAGAGGAGCACGACGCAAATTGGAAGAGAAGCTCGGCCTTAGATCTCTTCGGAGGTTATCGCGCCTTACATTTATTTTTTTTTGTCGCAACAAATTTTTTTGTTCATTTGACTACTAAAACGGTCAATTACGAATCAACTATTTGTGCGCACTTGATTCAACATCTTGTTGCGATGGATAAAAATTGACAGAAATTTCTGTTGAATTGACCCGTATTTCGGTTGATTTTACCAGTCTTTTTCTTTCAGCCAACCAATTGGTTTTTTTGTTTTTTGCCATATCCTTAACCTAAAAATATTTGAGTTGGAGAATTTATTAACTTTTTGTAGATTTTATTTAATGTTTTGGATACGTTTTGGATAAGAGACTTATTTTTTGTGGTATATGTTTGTAATTCTTTGCGTTTTCTTCATTTTTATGAAATTTTCACGATTTTTAGGTTAAGGCACCAATAACTGATGCCAATTTGATATGGATAAGTAAAAATATGGTTACGACTATGGCGTTAGGGTTAAGGATCTTTAACTGACCACTACAATAAATCCACAATAGTTAATCTAAATTTGTTTTAAAGGAGAGATATAAGAAATTTGGTATACAGTATAGATCTTCGAACAAAAAGAAACATATTTATTCCCAATGCAAGTGAAAAAGAATATATGAGGCTAACAAATGAAATTTATTTATTTATTATAAGATTTGCATTGCACTTGAAAGCAAAATTCTTATGTTTACCAATTTGAATGCAATTCGAACTATTGACTACAGGGTATATACAATTCGAACTATTGACTACAGGGTATATACAATTTACAAACACAATTAATTGATCATCATAAACGAGTATATAAATTTCAACACGAACACATTTACAAAAATATGTGGAAATACTCAGCATTGAACACGACAACACGAATATCGTGTTTAAGCCAGAGTACCAGCAAAGCTCAACAACACAACAACACGTAGTGAGCAAAATTTTTATGAAATCAATTACTAATTGAAGCTTCACTGTTGGCTTTTAAACTTCATTTACAATTGTCATAACTACAACAAGCGTTGACCGGTTTCTTGATTATTAAAAATGCTGCCATTGAATTTGCGAATTCTAAGCAGCATATTACATTGACTGTCAAGGCGAATAACCTTGAGAAACTTTTTTTTTGGCAATATAAATCCGTTGACAGGGTTTTTGACTAAACTAGTAGGTATACATATTAAAATGGGTCGATTTGTATGGACGAAAGGTAACCGATATCGCGCCATCGATTTTTCGATAGGATTTGGGCTCAGGAAAAAAGTTCCACTACGCATACACAAAAAAACTAATTTTCGACCCTGCGACCCAATAAATGTGTTTTTTTTTCAAAAAACTGTTGTAAAAACGTTGGCGATAACAGTTTTTTGGGTTTGGGGAGAGTTTCTGGTCGAAAAATTGACCCTTTCGCCATTTTTTTTCGCAAATCGACCCCGTCTAATACATGTAATCAAAATTTACTGCATGCCTTTCCAAGTATAAACAAGTAAGGAAGGCTAAGTTCGGCTGTAACCGAACATTACATACTCAGCTGAGATCTTTGCAGATAAATAAGGGAAAATCACCATGTAGGAAAATTAACCTAGGGTAACCCTGGAATGTGTTTGTATGACATGGGTACCAAATGGAAGGTATTAAAGAGTATTTTAAAAGGGAGTGGGCCATAGTTCTATAGGTGGACGCCATTTCGGGATATCGCCATAAAGGTGGACCAGGGGTGACTCTAGAATGCGTTTGTACGATATGGGTATCAATGAAAGGTGTTTATGAGTATTTAAAAGGAGTGGCCTTAGTTCTATAGGTGGACGCCTTTTCGAGATATCGCCATAAAGGTGGACCAGGGGTGACTCTAGAATGTGTTGTACGCTATGGGTATCAAATGGAAGTGTTAATGAGTAGTTAAAAGGCAGTGGGCCTTAGTTCTATAGGGACGCCTTTTCGAGATAATAATAATAATAATACCCAACGGATTAAACCCTCCAAGCCCGCCGACCGGCGCGAGGGGCGCATCCGCATGACGCACAGATTTTTATGCCGAGTTGTTGATAGGCGGTTGTTAAGCGTCGAGATCTACTACGTCAGCTACAGAATACAAAATCATCAGCTGAGAGCTAGAGTACGTATGACACGTAACAGTTCAGAAATGACATAGAAATGATACATATATATACTACATTGAGTAAAAAGTGAGGAACATTTAATTGATTTTGTTTAAGAGATAACGATAGGATAAGACAGTTCTTCTCTATGGTAAAGTGAATCGTTATATCAAAGGATATTAGAATGAGTGTTACAATCATGACACAAACACCGAAAAGAATGATCCTTAATCGAAATTAGTTCTACACTGCCTCAAAAGAAGAGGTGTAATGTCTCGACACACGTGTGGGACGTTGAAAATACTTCGTCAAAAGAATTGGACTAGAAATCAGTCCATCAGGAGTTAGCATAAATATAACGCCTAGCATTTCTCTACGAGCTTTGCAAAGAGTGGAAGATGATAGGCTTTAACCGACTAGTATAAGGTGGAAAATTATACGCAGAGTCCCACTGAAAATTCCTTAAAGAGGAAAAGTAGAAATTGCTTTTTATTGATTCAGTCTATCTGAATGAACTCGAGATTGTGGGATCGACTATTGATCCGTATTCTATGTATCGGGTCTAACTAAGTGATTTGAAAAGGGCTTTCGTTACATTAAGGGTCACTAAATTCTTTGGACCACCGTTCACGTATGAAAGAACACCTAGCCTTATTGACAGTAGCATTAATAGAAGGTTGAAACTAAGTTTAGCATCTATCGTGGACTCCCAAGTTCCCAAAAATATTAATGATAGAAGACAAAAATATTAATTACGTAAGAGGCTGCTGGCAAAAAGATGTCGAGATAGGACATTGAATTTGCATTTATTGAGGTTAGCCGGCATTGAATTTACGTTGCACCAAGAACTAGCAGTTTAAATCCGCTGGAAAGCGTTCTTCGATAAGGACGCATAAGACCTAAAAGTTTTACATTCACCAGCATACCTAAGAATTTTGGGAATATTTTATAGTGGGATATCATTAAAGCAAATAGCAAGAACAGAATTGGACCAAGGTGGCTGCCTTGTGGGACACCAGAGGAACCATCGATGACATTGAAAAGTTTATTATTTTTAAAATAACTTTTTGCGTTCGACCGCAGAGATACGACGAGATCCACGCAGGAGAACCAGTGGAAGCCAAGCCGAAGATAACGCCATAAAGGTGACGGGTGACTCTAGAATGCGTTTGTACGATGTGGTATCATTAAGGTATTAATGAGGGTTTTAAAAGGAGTGCCCTTAGTTGTCTATGTGAAGCTTTTCCGAAGATATCGTACCAAAACTGTGACCAGTAGTGACCAGAACTCATCTGTCGGGTACCGCTAATGTATTTATATATGTAATATAAGACGAAAAGTATTCCTGCAAGATTCCAAGCTTTTGATTCGCCCGGCAAAATCTTTTCATTTTCGTCTACTTAATATGGTAGGTGTCAACGCAATTTACAGTTTCTATTTTTTTTATTTTAAAAGTTTGACGTCAAAAAAACAATCCGATCACAATGTTTTTATCCCCTTTTTTCGCTACTTGGTGAGTAGAATTATAGTAGCAATTTTTTTTTCGCGCATTTTTTCGAAATTTTCGCATATCGAAAAAAGGGGCGTGTTAATATTCGGATTCGGCCCATTTCTAATACCAAGAAAAAGTTTGCGTTCAGATAAGTACGTGAACTAAGTTAGTTAAAGATATATCGATTTTTTGCTCAAGTTATCGTGTAAACACGCCGAGCGGAAGGACACACGGTCGACTGTGATTATAAAAAACGGGCGTGGTTGTGGTGTTCAATCCGATTTCGCCCATTTACAAGAAAACGGTATCGCATAGGAGCTATAACGCTTACCAAAATTTCACAAGGATTGGTTAAATTTTTGTTCCATCGCCTTATGGCATATGAAAAGTATATTCTAAGACAAATAAAATCAAACAAAGGTCGGAAGACACAACGACCATTTTGAAATTTTCTTTTATTTTTGTATTTTGTTGCACCATATCATTTACTGGAGAAGTTTAATGTTCACATAAAATTTACTTATAATACTGTAGAATATTCAATTTTTGTAAAAATTTTACTTTAAAACAATTTTTTTTTAAGTGGAATGTGTTCGTATCCGATTTTGCTAATTATTTTAGAACACATATAATAATAGGAGTAACGTCTGCACAAATTCATCATGATATCTTCAAACGACTGCCAAATTACGGCTTGCAAAACTTTCTAATTACTCTTCTTTTTAAAAAGTGGGCCGTTACCAACGCGCCACCCATTTGTTTGGATCCACCCAAAATTTTAGCTATATTTATCATTCTGCGTCATGATAGAGGAGGAGAAGGGTTCAAACCCCCACCCCCCACCCTACCCATTTAGGAAATAAACTAATAAAAAAAGAAAAATAAATTAAAATATTTAAACCTTTTATAAGGTGTCCTAATTTAAGGCACAAAAATTATTTTTTTTATTTTAATGTACAAAGGCCTTAAAACTATTAATGGTGACATTTACCAAGTAATATCAAAAAAATGAATTTGTGATTGAAAGAATCATATAATTGTATTTTTTTTTATTTTAAAAAGACTTCTATTTGGTCTGGCTTAATAAGAATTTACGTTTTTTTTTTTTTAAATATTTTTTTTTTTTTTAGCGGTTTTTTAAATTTTTTTTTTATTTTTTATTTTTTTTTTTTTTTTTTTTTTGATTATTTTTTATTTTTTTTTTTATAAAGCAGTTTTGTATTGATTTTAGACTAACAATTACATAAAATAAGCCAAGAAAATAATAATTATATCCAAATAATTGTAAACCTGAATTTTTATTTTTTTTTTATGATTTTTTTTTTAAATAAAGCAAAGGAAAAAAGAAGGAAGAAAAAAGTAAATTAAAAAAGATGAAACCTGAAATTAAATAACAAGTAATTTATACAGTTTTTTGTCCCACGAAGATTAACGTGTTGTATTCGTCATACTTGGTTATTTAGCTAATATGACAGTCCTGTGTATGTGCGCCTGCAAGTAACAACTTCGGCTGGATTGACTTACCTATGTGTTATGTGTGAGATTTACGTCACTTCGAAGCTGAGTCCGGTTAATGTTTGTTGGAATATTCTTCGCTTGACTTGACTA
>JARSSU010002334.1:0-28033 GCA_029619165.1 Eurosta solidaginis
CCCCGGGTCCATCCGAAACCGGGGGCCCGATCCATTGTAATTCTGCGCGGAACAGCGTGAATTTATTGTCAAATATTTTCTGAAGCTTATGACGTATTACTATGAATTTATCGATTTGTTATTAAACGGATATCAATTTGTTATCGAAAAGATATCGATTTAATATTTTTACTATATTATATATTTATCGCATTGTACCAAAAGTTATCGACTTATAACCGAAAAGGTATAGATTCTTTTTAAATAGCAATTGCTAATATCAAACAGCTACCGATCTTTTCTCGAGGGTATCCGATTTGTTATCGGCGTAGTTGTTAATGAATTATTATTGATTTCTTACCGTAAATTTCAGAATTTCCAACTTTCCTGAGTCTAAGGAAGTAGGTTACATATAAACAAAGCAGAGGTGAAGCTGCTAAAAAATATTATTTATGTATCGAAAATGTACCGGTTTCTTATCGAACTATTATCCATTGTTATCTGAGTGCTATCGATTTGTTATCTGAGTACTATCGAGTAGTTGAAAAATCGTAGGTTGGTTTTGAAAGAGGCGCCGATGAAACTACAACATAAATCGACGATACGTCTGTAACACGACGATAACAAGCCGATAAAGTGAAAATTCGACGCAAATGACTTGATTTAATATTAGTGAATAATAAACAATAATTTGTCGGCATCGTTAGTTAACGATAGAAAGCCGACGGAGCTCTCTCAAAAATCAGAGATTATTTGTTTCTTGTCTCTTTTGTGGTTTAACTTCAATCTCAGACCAGATATTTTTAATTAAAGAAATTACTATTTCAAAGTATTCGTGCTTGTTTACACATCGAACTTCCCGTGTATTAGGTTATCACGCTTTTTACCAGCAATTCTCTCTTTGTCTCACTTTCGTTTCATCTAATTACTCCATTGCTCTACTGGCTTTTCCGCTTCTATCGCTTATCCCGTTTCCCGTATTTTCTTTATCCCTCTCTCTGCATTTTCCAATACCTCTTTGTCTTCTTTTTGTTTTCTCTCTCTCATGTCTCTATTTTACGAACCGTAACTGCTTTCTTTTCCGAATAAGTAGATCGGTCGAGAGAACAAAGTATATAGCTACCTGGGTGTAGCTCATAGTCTCCACAAGGCATATTACCGAAAATATTCAAAAACACGAACAAGACACAACTCCGACATAACGAAATCCCAACCACCCTTAATCTTGGTAAGAAGCGTGTCACAAGTGACATGAGCGTTGAGCGGAAATTTTATACCCAACCTTCCTGGAAATAGGGTATTATAACTTCATTGGATAACGGTTGGTTGTACAGGTATAAAGGAATCGAGATAGATATAAACTTCCATATATCAAACCATCAGTATCGAAAATAAATTTGATTGAGCCATGTCCGTCCGCCCGTCCGTCCGTCTGTCCGTTAAGACGATAACTTGAGTAAATATTGATATATCTTCACCAAATTTGGTACACGAGCTTATCTGGACCCAGAAGAGATTGCCCACTATTTATGTATATAACATTTTGGAAAACACAAAAAACTGATTATTTAGTAAATAATACACCTAGAATGTTTAAATTTGAAGTGTGACTGATATTGAGACTCTTGATAAAAAAATGTTAAAATGGCGTGGCATCGCCCACTTGTGATAAAATCAATTTTACAAATATTATTAATAATAAATCAAAAATCGTTAAACCTATCGTAACAAAATTTGGCAGAGATGTTGCCCTTACTATAAGGACCACGCTCACTTTTATATAAAGATTTTTTAAAAGGGTCGTGTGACGATAAAATAAGCTATATCTTTGAGTTTGATGGTGAATGAGGACAAAACGAGGTACCTGCTGTCATCGAGCAAAGAGTCAGCGCATATGCGCCTTGGCAACCACGCTACTATTGGCAGCCATAATTTCGAAATAGTAAAAGACTTCGTTTATTTGGGAACCAGCATCACACTAGCACAACATCAGCACTGAAATCCAGCGAAGAATCAATCTTGCCAATAATGCTACTTTGGACTAGGCAATGGAAAAGTAAAGTCCTCTCTCGGCGAACGAAAATCATACTCTGCAAGTCACTTATCGTACCCGTCTACTATATGGGGCAGAGCATGGACCATGACAACAGCAAATGAAGCGGCTTTGGGAGTGTTCGAGAGAAAATTTTTTCGAAAGATTTATGGACCCCTAGCGTTGGCGATGGCGAGTACCGAGAAGATTAATAATGAGCTGTACGAGCTATACGCAGACATCAACATAGCCCAGCGAATTAAACCGCAGCGGATGTGCTGGCTAGGCCATGTTATGTGAATGAAAGATGATGCTCGGCCAAGAAAGTGTTTCTATCCGAACCCGCCTATGAAAGCAGAGGTAGAGGGCGCCCCACTCCGTGGAAAGACCATTTCGAAAACGCTTAAACTCCATGGTGCGACCAATTGGCGCCGGTTGGCGGAGCGAAGGAGCGACTGCGCGCGCCTTGTTGTACGGACATAACCGTTTAGACGGTGTAAGCGCAATTAAGTAAGTAAGTAATTTTCTATATTCGGGAGCCATAACATCGCAGAAAAATTAGTTCAGATAGAACATAGGTTACGTATTATTGCGCAGCCTTGTAGCACATATAGCACACAAAACAAACCACAACAGCATTTAAGTGTACAGCTGGGTATGTATGGTTCGCCTTCACCGATCTTAGCCTTCCTTACTGTACTTTGGTGTTTTTCAAATGAAAATTTTAGTTCATATAATTACTTTATTTTCAGAAAATTATTTCTTATATTAGTATTTACTAAATCTCATTCTCTGAGGCCGAGCGAATTTGTGTGATTTTTAAACGGTTTTATTTTCGCTTGACTTGACAGCAGGCCAGCACGGCCGCATGCACGCCGCATGCATGGCCGTTGTGAACGAATTTTGTAATGAAGTTTAAGTACTTCCCGATCGGCTACAAAGCGTGAAACTTGAGTATAGTTCAGAACCCGATGACAATGCAATAATAAGAAAAAAGTCGCCGCTAGGTGGCGCAAGGATCGATGATATTCGTAAAAATCGTATTTGGTCCGATTTGGCTCATATTTGGAACCCGAATACATAAAGGGATAAGCGACCTATGAAAAAAGCGCCGCTAGGTGCGCAAGGATCGAGATATTCACAAAAATCGTATTTGTGGTCCGATTTGGTCCAATATTTCGAACACATACTACTGCTGAATAGAAAGCGACCTATGATGTCCGATTTGCTCATATTTGGAACAAATATTACATTACCGTAGAAGTGACATCAAAATATTTTGGAGTTGGAGGAGGGACAAGCATACGTGGCGCAGAGTCGAGTAAAGTCTTTGGAAGATTATGTATAGAGGACTTAGATTGTAACAAATTGTCAGGAAAGAGTCCTTGTAATACGAGTCACTAAATGAACTAAATATAATAGAATGAGAAATAATAGGCAATTAAAAAAGACTAAAAACTTGAAAATAAAATAATTAACAAACAATGTTTTAAGTTAACGGTTTTATTGAAAACAATACTTACATGAAGTAATAATTATACTAAGCTAGAAAATAATTAGGTAGGTCCTAGGTACTAGTCATCACACGTCCTCAGCAACTTAGGGCGTTAGATGTTTTTTAAATCCGGCAAGCATATGTATTTCGCATATTCATAGGGATTCATAGGAAATTCCACACTACACTGCATGACGTAATGTCACCTAAGCTCAGAATCTCACCGATTGACGTGTCTAATGTATACAGGACACAGTGGGAAACAGGGATCCATACATGACCTGAATCAGACGTCTGGTTACATGGATGGATCGAAATCCGATGACGGAGAACGGGCAGCTGTGCATAAATGGTCGAACTTCATCAAATCGATACCAATGGGATGCTACCCCACCCCCTTCAAAAAATAGAAGTGCTGCGGTAGAGAGATATGATGCGGAGAGGCTCAACCTCGAGAGCATCTATCATTATATCGGCCAGCAGCGCCCTGCTTGCTTTGCATTCTACACAGTTACATCTAAGCTAGTGGATTTTGGAAAAACTGCACTGAAATCTTTAATTAGATGGGAGCCAAAACAAGGTTTTGTTAGGATGGGTTCCCGCGACACCAGGGACATGAAGGTAATGAACACGCCGATTACCTAGCAAACTGCAGGGTGCTATAGCAGCATTCTGTGGTCCAGAGCCCTCCGTGAACTCACACAAAGCACACACCAGTGAAACATAAGTAACTGGGAAACGAAACAATTCAGACTGGATTGAATACCCAGGGTAAAGAGAAGCCACAAACTGTTTATATTTCCGATAACGAAAATATCAACCAAACTCCTTAAACTAGTAGGGAGGGCCTAAGAACTCACTCCACTGATGGTGGTACTATACGGGACACGTGTCTCGATACCACCTAGTAATTTAAAACTATCGACACTCAAATTTGTCGGATGCTGTGAGCTGAGGATGAAAAAACAGTTCACATTCTCTGTGAAAGCATCGCTCTGGCAAAGGCAGGACTCTCCCTATGGTTTTTCTGATATGGAGCAAAAAGCCTGAAGAGGTACTTAGATATATCAAAAGCCTGAAGGTCATGCACAATCGATCTTTACAACGTTCGCAGTGCTTCCAGGCCTAATAATAACAATGACAATTTAGCAGTGAAAATCCTAATGCTCACAAAACCAGAAAAGTATTGATACACACCTAAATTTTATTCCCTTCAACTGTGTGCATTAGACTGAGTCGGTAATTGATTGTAAAATTGGTTTGATGGTAAAATGGATATATATATAAATCAAAACTCTTATCGACAAAGATTTAGCGGACATTTGTGGTATGACAGGGCATACATATGTACATTTTTTTAGTAGGTCATGAAAAACCTTAAAACCAAATCGAGAAAAAGTAAAGAATGACATTTCGCAGGTTCGAAAATTATTGTTTTTGGGTACGCTTAGTGGAACTTTTTTTTTCGTGTATATTGGACGATTTTCCGTCATCCCTTGTCAATTTGGTTTTGAGACAAACCGGTTTCGGCATTGTGCCATCATCAGTGTCGATTTTCGTTCTGATCTGTTGTTGTCGTTTGTCCTGTATTTATAGTTCGTAGGTACATGAGCAGGTATTGTCAAAATTGATGCTTGTGTATATTTAGTTATGTGTATGTGCTGTGTGTTCATTCAGAAACGAGGGTGGTTTATTATTCGATTTGTGTGGCTGACTGAGGTAGGTTAAATCCGTCATTTTAGTCGATTGACATTCTTTGTGGGTTTGTTGTTTTGTGTGTTATTTATTTTGTGTTTATTTGTTGTTGTGTGTTTTTCTGTTGTACCTGTGTGATTACTTTGTTTTCTTGTAAACAAGTTTTAAAGTCTCGAATATTTTGTCAGAAATTGCGTTACCTGTTCGTTCACTATTCTACCGTCGAATGTTTTCTGTTTGTAGATTTCCATGTTTTCGAGTACGTTGAGACGTCGCCTTTTGCTTGTATGTGAAGAACCCTAACTGTTTTATTGATGTTTGATGGGGAACATTCATTCTCGACAATGTGATTCGCGAAGTTAGACTTGGGTATAATTTTTGGATTCGTATTTTTCTGTTGTAATCCCTAATATATTCTCTGAAACTCGTTCTTATTTGCCGTCCTGTTTGTCCTATGTAACTACTGCTGGCATCCGCAGGTAAGCTTGTATACGCCGTGGGTACTAAATGATCCTCTGAGTTAGTGTTAGTTTTTAGTTTTCGCCCTAGATTGGTCCGATGTTTGAATGCTGTGTTAATTTGTATGTTTTAAAGAAGTTTTGCCAATTTATATGTTGCTTTTCTGGTATATGGGCATAGTCGTCCAGCTATTATTTTCCTTTTCATTATTTCTTTTTGGTCCTCCTTTCCTGAGCCCAAATCCTACGAAAAATCGACGGCGCGATATCGGTTAACTTTTCGTCCATACAAACCGACCCAACCTAGTGGGCATACATATGTCAACTCAATTTAGTAGCATCATTTGATAACTATTCATGACACATACTGAATACATAACTTCAAAGTGACAGCACAATTTTCACTTTAATTAATTGGCTTGCTTATTACATTCGTACGATAAGCACAGATGGTGAGATTCGCATGATATGAATATGAATGTGGAATACAATAAAGCCTTTCTCTTGCATGAAAATGTTTGTGACATCAAATAATTAACTTAACAATCAAAATGTTAAAATCAACTGAGAAAATTAAAAATCATATACTAATAAATCCTTAAACAATTGCTATTCATACATATTATACTTGATTATGATTAAGTATGAATTGTATTTTATTAATTTTAACATTATTCATTCATATTCGTATAGATGTGTGTGTGTGTGTGGTGTGTGTGGGAGTTTTACTTTTGCAAGAATTGGATTGTAATACTTTTTCATGCAGTTAATTTGGGGGATGTAATTATTCGTTTTTGATTTTGCTTTAGTTTTCTGATAATAAAAGCTAAAAGCAAGCTCGGCTTGTTATGTTCGGCTTAATATCTATGCGTATATGGTAAATTTTCTCCATGCAGTTTAAAAATATCTGCCTGTATGAAGAGATCTACCGGCGGCTGACTGTAGTGCAATACGGCTAATGCAACGAAATCCACTATATAGATGCATACAATAAAATAAACAATACACAATAGGAGGACTCATTAAAGCATATGGGGAAATCCACCAAAATTTGGTTTTTTTGGAGAAAAATTTTTTTTTGAAACATGGTATCACGCAAAAAGCTTTTTGGTAGGAACATTGAGGCGTAAATTGGAGCTATAGTGCATCACCGCTACTCGTCTTACATAATGCCTCAAAAAGATATAGTCAAAAGGTTGAGCAAAATATATATAAATTGAGGTCGCAATGTTAAATATACATTTATTTCAACACTTCTGTACCGATTATATCGAAATTTTAACAAAATATGGAAATATATGAAACTGTTAGCCATGTAAAATTTTTTTGATACACGAGACCCGGTTTTGTAGATATCGGTAAAAATATAAAACCGAATAACCGCCAAATATTTTTTACTGCAAAGTTTGCAACACATTTATTTTAACACCTTTCTACCGATTCTTTTGAAACTTTAACAACGTATAGATATGTGAACGAAGTATGTTTAGGTAAAAAAGTATTAATACCCGAGATCCGGTTTTGGGGATATTGATAAAAATATTAACCCGGGAAAACCTTAAATTTTTTTACTTATTTAAACACTTCTTAACCGATTGTGTTGACATTTTATCAGGATGTACATATTTATGTGGGGTATATTTATGTACAATTTTGTTGATATCCGAAACCCGGTTTTAGAGATATCGGCAAAAATATGAAACCGGATAACAGTCAAATATTTCATACCATTTGTTACTTTTTCTCTACGCCACAGTGGTATACCATCAATTGCCTCGTCTTGGAATATTCACATAAGGAAAGTTATTGATGTTTGTACATGGAGCAAATATGCGAAATTTTTGCCAAAAATTGGCAATCGTTAAAAAGGGTAGACCCTTTTTTTTGTATTTTTGTACCAAGTTTGTGTTGCTTTTCATTTACTTTTAAATAAAACCTGATTAATTTTTTTTCTACACTTTTTGACGATTGCCAATTTTTGTCAGAAATTCCGTATATTTGCCCCATGTACAAACATCAATAGCTTTCCTTATGTGAATATTCCAAGATGAGGCAATTGATGGTATACCACTGAGGTGTAAAAAAAAATGAACAAAGGGGTATGAAGTGATAAACATAAAATTGTAGCTGTGCTCACAAAAAAACGTGATCCTGAAAAAAATTTACGCAACCAAGTGCTTCCACTTTTCTGCCTCTACCTTCAAAACTGAAAGAGGGCACATCGGATTTGAAGCCCCACGTATTTTTAGTCCCTGATAAGTTATTTTTGTGCATAATCCAAATTTCAATACCCAGTTGCCTAAAAAAGCTATATGCAAAAAACTGTCACTGTTGAAAATGACAAAAAATAAAAATTACCGCCATTTTGGTTGATGATAGTTTTGAGAATTGGAGGGGTACATTAATTTTGCTCATACTTTTAGAATCTCCGTCTCAAAAACAACATTCAGTTTAAATTCCATAGCATTTCAGCGTTTTCAGAAAAGTGTAAAAATCGACGTTGTTTACGTTTCGAAGTTCTGCAAAAACTTACCATCAACTTTCTTGATTTTTAAAATCATCAGATCGGATAGCGAAAAGGTGAAACTTAATGTCCTTGTACTTTTTTCTGGCCTTAAGTTTTTTGCCCGTGTTTAAAGCCCGAGTATCCAAAAAAGTAAAAGTTTTTGAGATTTGTTCATATACATAAATTTATAAGGTGTAAAATTATATCGATTTACACACACTGTTATATGAACGTACCTAGTAATATTCTTGATACACTTGATAGTCGATCAGCTGTATTATTGCAAATATTGTGATTATTATACAACTTAAAAAATGCCAAGAATGAGTGAAAAATCAAAATTAAAACGTCTTTATTAAGACATTCTTGTAAATGACTTGCTGATGGTGGAGATTTCTTATGAAAATGGCGGCTGTTATGTTTGAAAGGTTGCATTCCTTTGAGTTTACTACGCTTACAAAATCAAAATCCCCAGAATCGGAATTCCAACACGTAGTCCTCATTTTTGAAAGTTATATATCGGAGGCGTGGTGTGAAGTGAAGTTGGTGAAAATTATGCTCAAATATTTCGTTATATATATACATACACACATATACATACATATGCACAACCCAAGCTAATAAAAGAAACAAATGTTACGTATACGCACTGGTGGCCGACTATTCAGGTGGCACGGATATGTTTGCTTGCAATTGGTTGTTTTTTATAATTCTCCGACAATTGTCTACATTCAAAATAAAAATGTGTTTGCTAATTAAATTTGACATAAACTTACTATTGATTGCCACCAATAAAATAAAAGTGTTGTACAAAAATGTGAAAAGGATGCATTTACGGAAGTATTTTCTTTACTAAATTTGCTGGCGTCCCCACCAAACACTTTACAAAATTGGAACAAATTCAAAAGTTATTTTAGAAAGGAAATCCCGATGGAAAAAAAATGCCAGAGATAAGAGAATACGATTTGATTTATTTTGTGTGTGTTCTACATTTTCTTTGCATTATCGGTATTTTTGGCTTTGCCCATCTGCGCCACTTTCACAAAAGCCAAAAACGCTTTTACAAGCAACCAAATTGACCTCATAGAAATTATGTCTCAACGTTTAGTATGTCACGCCAGAGGAGAAAGAGTGGCGCCAACAAATTTTGTGTTTATAATGAAAATTCTACTTTCACTTTTATAACTACGTAAATATTTGTTTTAAAACAAAGAATGCGATAACTGTGATGAATGGAAAGAGGAATTTGTTCCTATATTTAGAGGAATTTTTCAGAGCACTGATACAACAAAAATTTCATAATATCAAATGTTTTCCAAGTCTTCTATGAAAGAGCTGAGTAAAAATTCTGGTGGCAATTTATTCTAATACATATATTAAAGTGAGAGGAAGGATGCCTCACAGTCACGGTTCTCTTCCTATTGTGGGCAAGAGACACCTCGCCACGTATTGTCTTTCCGGTTGTTAACGACTGTATGTCAATGATTGTTAACGACTGCATCTCAATGATTTGAATCAAATCTGGGTTGTTTAACATACATGGTGTCCAATACCTGTCCTGATATATGACTCGTAGTCGTAATTGTACGTGGTTTAAAAGAGAAAGAACTATTTCAAAAGCAGAATAGTTAAAGTTTTACTAAAATTTTTTACACTTATAATACACTGTTTAAAACCCAAAGAACAACTTGCTTACATTTTGCTATAAAATTAAATAGATTTAACAAAGCACAACAAGTTAGACATGACATAGTACGAAGTTGTTAATATGAACATTACTGCCATAAAACTCTAGCGTCACAAGTACGACATGTGATATTTCATTTCTATTGCCATTTTGACATTTCCGTAAGAAAAGGCAACTACCATCAAAAACGGAAGGAAAATTGCATTAGGTGCACAATGAGTAGCGGAAGTAAAACTCAGATTATGTAATATATGAAAGTACAAAATAGCTACGAAGTGCGCATTTTATATGACATATGAACATTTTGACACTATTTGCTATGCAATTTTATGGTAGGTAATTTTTATGTAGCACATACATACATAACAACAAAACGGAGATTATATCCAGCACACAAAACTTAATTACATTTGTGATAATTCACTAAAACAAATCAATAAATTTTCGATCAAATCTCGTTAGCACGCTGATAACCAATTGGGATAACAAATTGATAATATTTCAATAGTTTTTTAACAGCACAGCGACAATTTCTAGATAGAAAATCGATAATTATTCGATAATTAATCATAAAGTTTTCGATAGTAAATCAAACGTTGACAAATTTGTAATATTGCGATGAAATTTCGAAAACTTTTTGATATCAAGTCAATAAATTTTCAAAAATGAAGCATTAACACGCCGATAACAAATTGGTAACACTCAGATAACAAATACATAACTTTTCGATGATAAATCGATACGCTTTTCATAACATGTCGAAATGTAAGGTAAGGTTTTACCGGCCGGTCCGTAAGGACCTTACATAGACTAAATAACTCCAAAGTGTTACCAGAAGGTCCTCTATTTTAAATGATAAAAAGTAAGTTCTTTAGTTATTTAGTCTGTTGTGCCTTTTAGCATATCGTTTATAATTTTATAAATAATCGATAACTCTACGATAATAAATCGGAAATTACCAATAACAATCCGAAAATTTACGAAAATAAATCGATAAATTTTCGTTAATATGCCGATACAAATGGTAGCACTCCGATAACAAATCAATTAGCATCCAATAGCAAACCGATAACTAGTAGTGAGACACTCGATAACCCTTGTAGTAGATTCCAAGTAAGAAATTGATATATACCCATATTTCTCCTATAGAAAAAAGCAATGCAAACGCATTGACCGCGAAAGAATTTATGCAAACACAGAGAGAGAGAGTGATATGCAGAGGGAAAAGACAGTCACAAAAGTTAGGGAGAAAATGAAGGAAAGAGAAGTAGAGAAAATAAAAATTAATAAAAAGAAGAGAGAAAAGGAGGAGGAGAGATGTAAGGACGAGGGAATGTAAAAAACGGAGCAAAATGGTTTGTATAGTTTTATAGAGAAATATAAGGAGGAAGAGAGCAAGTTAGGAGAAGAAACATGAAGAAGTATGAGAAGAGGGGGAAAACGCAGATGTACGAGAAGTGAGGAACAGTGAAAAGCAAAAGTTTCTTTAAATTATTTTGCACCGCGCATGTGAGCCAAAGTTACGGCAGGACAATATCTACCAAATCTGCTAGAAAAACCTCTGTGCTGAAACCAGCTTTTCTAAGCGGGATCGCCCCTCGTCAGTTATTTGGCAAAAACACCGATTGCGATTTGCTGTCTGCGATGTTCCACATAGGAACATATTGGTCCACTTTGCCATAAAATTAGCTATGTTTCTTTTTACATGTATATACATATATGCACTTGAATTTAAATGGACTGCTAAGTGCAGATATTACATATGAAATTGTTGGGAATAAAATTAGTACTGCTAAATTTAAGTTTTTATTGTACTCAGCTGCAACTTAGATATATCTCTGAATTCTATCTGTACACCATTCTGCCCTTCTATCACCGGAAAGAGTGTGTGTCCACGATTCATCGCAACCGTTTCAGCTATAAGTTATACACTATGACCAATGGGGGTGTGTATCTCCGCTATTAAGCACAACCCATTTTGTAGCGATTTATTTAACCAATGCCGCGAGTCGTCAATATTTCTAAGTGATGATAAGCATTTTTTTTACCCGCGATTTTAGATGTATATACATGTAAAAAAATGAACAGTTATTTATTAAACAAATTAGTATAACCATTAATATAGGTGAAATCATTCAAGGTTCGAATCGAGCTCAAGGCCAGAACAATAATTTTTTTCTAATGATAATTATTGCTATTTTTTAATTTTTCTAAATTTGAAAAATTGTATTTTGTTTTTGGAATAGTAAGTAGAAAATTTTTCAGACAACCTGCCATAGCTGCGCAGATAGATCCATTTCGAAGGGTGCTAAGCCTTCATCATCAGTACGCTTTAGGCATGCTGCGCTAACCATTTAGCTATACAGCGGTGGTTTGTTTGACTGGCGACTTTTTTCAAATTTAGAAAAATTAAAAAATAACAATAATTATCATTAGAAAAAAAATTATTGTTCTGGCCTTGAGCTCGATTCGAACCTTGAATGATTTATCAATAGGCCGATAAAAACAAAAACAATTGTTATAGGTGAAATGTTCAGTGAAATAGTTCGCGTTTAGTCGCGAAAGTATCGCATATTAAACACCTTTGTTAAGATATGGTTGCTATAAAGCTTTCAATTCTTTTTATTTCCATAGTAAGTTAAACATCAGCACAAATATCCGGTAATCACCACAACACTAAAATAACAGCAAATTTTAAAGAATTTAAATCTTTGTTCAGCCATTGTTAATGCGCTTCTTTGATCTTTTCTGCGTTCCTGCAATTTCACCTGGCCATATGACCGCAATGCTTTGTCAGTCGCATTTTTGATTCCTATTCTACTCAAGTTTCGCTTTTATCCCCTTTGGGCATTCATCCATGTGCTCAGATATTACCGTAACATGCAAGGGGCTTTAATAACCAAGCAAATAATGAAAGGAAATATAAACAAAGATAATAATGGTGACGAAAAATATATGTAAAAAATGTTCTAATTTCGCTAATTTCCACAAGCGTTGGCAAATATTGCATTGCCCCTAAGGTGATGGAGATTCTCTTGTAACAGTTTTTTGTGCACTATTTACTTGAACAATAAAAAAGATAAAGTTATGCAAATGAAAGTGTGACGTTTAACACAAAAATACACAGAAGTATTTTGTAGTTAAGAAGGCATTCTAATTGTATTGCTGCATTGTTTGTTTTGCCCGTTTTTCTATTATTACTCTTATCAAGTGTACTTAACTATATTAGTAAAGACAGAAAGAATTTAACAAAGAGTTCGCACAAAAAATTTCCTACGATAAGCTGATTGCGCAACTTTTTGCTACTTGATTTTCTATTTCGCGCTCAAATATATCAGCAAAAACTTAGCTGAGGAAGTGTATGTATCTCATACTATTTCGTACCGCTAACGGAATGTAAGGAATACAGCAAGAACCGGATAGTAAGAAACTCTGCAATAGATTGAAATTTGGTTCCTTTTTGTTAGACAGTTGTAATTAAAGTTTTGTGAACAGCTTAACTAAAAGAAGCAAACCAAGACCGCTTAAAATTTTCAAACTTTACACAAACTATAATAACAATGTAGTTTCGAGAAAAAATCTAGTGCCGACTTCGTGATGGGTAAAACTTTAACACAAACAACAACATCATTTCTTACATCTAGCGAAGAGTTAATCTTGACAATAATTGCTACTTTGGACTATGTAGGCAATTGAAAAGTAAAGTCCTCTCTTGACAAATGAAAATCATGTTCTAAAAGTCACTTATGGTATTCGTCCTGCTATATGGTGCATAAACATGGACCATGACAACATCAGATGAAGCGGCTCTGGGGGTGTTCGAAAGAAAAGTTCTACGAAAGATTTATGGACCTTTACGCGTTGTTGACGTAGAGTACCGAAGAAGAAACGTAGCGGCTATGCTGGCTAGGTCATGTTACGTCTATGGGAGCAGAGGAAGAGTGCCGCCCTCACTCTGCTGGAAGCGACTTGGTGAAAAACGATTTGAATTCCCTTTGGTGTGAGCAATTGCCGCCAGTTGGCAGAGCGAAAGAAGCGACTGTCGCGCCTTGTTGGAAGGCCAAATTCATTTAAACGGTTAAGCACAATTAAGTAAGTAAGTAGGACACACCCATTTTCCAAAATTTTACTTAATTTCTATTTTCTGTCATAAATTTAGCACACAATCAGATTTCATAATTTTATTGGTCTATAATAATGAATTATCAAATTTTTCCATTTTTGCGAAATTTCATAAGTGGGACTGCTCATTTTCATGAAGCGCATATATAATAGCAAAAAAAAATTCCCTGCAAAATTTCAATATGATATCTTTACAGTTTTGATTCACGGCTTGCAATTATCTGCAAATTTTCTTGTTTTTATTGTTTGCATTGCCACCCCCCATATTCCTAACTGTTCAGTATCGAAAATGTAGGCGTAGTTATCGTTTGGTTTAGTGCATTTTCAATACCAATTTATACTGAGTCGGGATGAGTGTAACAATTTTCACAAAGCCGTCTGAATTTTTGCTAAAGTTTCCATGTGATCCGCTGACGGGCGGGCATGGCTCAATCAAAATTTTTTTCGGTGGTGATAATTTTGATAAAGGAAGTCTATACCTATCTCGATTATGTATTTGCGTACACCAATATCCAATCATTCAGGGTATAAACATTTGGATTCCGAAATGAATCCATGTTTTAAAACAATTCTAAAAAAAGCAAAAAACTTTCTAACTAATAATGAAATGATCCGATTAGTCCCGAAATTATACAGAAAACGGTTTCGCAATGGTCCCAAATTTATCCCAAAATCATCGCCGAAATTATCTCGAAAGGTTCTCAGAATTATCTTAAACTGATCAAGAAACTTTCCTTGAATAATTCCGAAATTGTCGTGAAGTCACAAATGATACTGAAACATCCCTGAAATCATTTCGAGAGTCACACCGAAATACTGAATAAATGATACCGAAAATAGTACCGAAACTATACCGATATGATAAGGTAAGCAACCATTATAGATATGATACAGAGAAAGTCGCAAATTCATTCTTAATCGCGGCGTAATTGCGTTAACACCGTATCAGGAACTAGCAGCGTTAACATCATACGAAGGAACTTGGTGGCGCAAAGATTTACTAAAAATGCTCACGTGATGTTAAAACTCAACGTGCTGAAATCACAAATTATTTATATTGACTTATCAAAGACCAAAAAATGGCAGCACTGATGGCTTAAGGCTTGGTTTCCTCGAAAAACGGTGCCGCTTTATTACCACCGCTAAAGAACGGTCGCTACACTCACTGTTTAGGCCACCAGCCTAAATATTCGCTACCACCCTAATGCACATTCTTGGCAATTTTATTATTTACCGGTAACGGCCCACCCCTGCCGAGCGCTAACTTCAAAGGGGAAAAACTCGACGAAAGTTAGCTATCGGCAGGTGGTGCGGACCTTTTTCGTTTTTAAAATTTCTTTTCTATTTGGAACGTCTAAGAGTCAGCAGCGAGCCCCAGGTGAGTAAGATAAAAACCAACCATTTTATACAGTGCGAGTGTCAGTGAATTAAGATTTGCAAATAATTATTCTCATTTGTTTTGTGCGAATAACTATTTAAACTTTGAATTGCCAAGTGCAAACCTTTTATATTTTCACAATCTAGTGCAAATAACTATTTTAAACCTTGAATTGCCAAGTGCCATTTTTGTATATTTTCACAATTTGCAATTGCAACAATTTTGCAATATATCTGGTTGTTTGCATTACCATTTATTCCGGGCACGAATGTGTCATTAAACATTTTTTATAATAGTGAATCTCCACTTGGTGTGTAAAATAATTCCTCTATTTATAATAGACATAGCAAAAAATTTATATTGTTGATGAACTGAATAAATATTGTTAGTTACTCGGTATTAATTCTTCTCCTTTTTATTTCTTTATTTGCGTGCGATCGCGCCCTACGACACGGGTGCCACATTCCCCCCGCAACATTTGGTCCTTACGCGCCGAGAAAATCAAAAATTTGAAGACAACATAGGTGATTTACCCCAGAATCAGCGCAGCGGAATAATTGGAAATTATTAGCCAAGCAAGAAAAATTATTATAAAAGTGTTAAATTGGAAAAAGTAATCAGCGAAACAAAACCAACTAGCACAACATTTGGCAACTCGCTATCACACAGCACACATACTGCCATAAAATCATCACATTATACAGGCGATTCATCACCTCAAAATCATCACATCAACAGTAGCATACATCATACAGTCCATCATCACATCATACAATCCATTATATCATACAGTCCATTAGCTTCATCACACAACATCACAATCAAATCAATATAATATATCGCATCCATTAGAATCACATCACGTCAGCGCACAACATCAAACAGTCCACTAATCAACAAACACACCACAATTTGTGATTCTCACACAACATGGCCCAAATCAACACAAAGAATGTTCCCAGACAGCGAGTAAAGGCCTCTTTACATCTGTCGCACATTTTATATGCACGACGTCATTTGACTAGTCATTTTACAGGTATTCATAGGTTATGCTCATAGTCACATTTGCATGGGCATGGGTAAGTTTTGTGACCAAATTTTTGTAGGGCAATTACAAGGAGCCGTGACAACACACGGGTTTACCGTGAGATACCGTCTATTATCGCGTATCGCCTGCCTTAGGCAACCACCAAAAAATATAGTTTGCCCTAAGTCAAAACTATTTTCAAAACGAAAGATACCTTTAAGCGTATCTCGATAAAATTATATTTAATATAACAGGGGTTTCAACCACTACAAATACATCATTACATCGACAGAATAACTTAATCAGATTATTCATCCCACACAAACCCTTAACACGAGTACGCCAACCACAAGCTCGACCAATTAAGCGTCTACTCTCCGCCCCTACGCCACCCAACCCCCCTTAAAATGCAAACCAAATAATAACAAGTTCCCGTTCCAGAATGACGGGTTTCTCGGTCAAACGCAACAAGACGGAGCAACGCGTTTACTCCTTCACCGTCTCCTGCCGGTTGTGCCAGAAGAACCACGGCATACGACTATGCCCGCTGTACAGGGGAATGTCGGCAGAAGAACGCCTCCGGGCCGTCCTTATACACCGGCACTGCCCCAATTGCCTATCGCCGTTCCATCGGTTAGAGATATGCCCTAGCAACGTCCGTTGCCAACGCTGCCGTGAACCACACCACACCACGCTTCACATGCTATCGATCACATCACCGAGGACACACGATCATGGGCCCAACAGGTAGAAGAGGAGGAGAAGGAGATGGAAGAGTTCACGAGAAGTGCAGCCGCCTTAGCCATCGCCCCAACGGCCAGTGGAGAAGCACGATCCTTCCGACCGCTGCTTCAGCATGAGAAGCAGAAAAATAATCAGCGACACATGGAACACGGGGATGGCGCGGAGACGCGTCCTTTCCGCCCATCGCACCGCAATGCCAGTGGGCGCCGGGGCGGCGCGGAGCCGCGTCCGTTCCGCTCGACCCGACTCTCTACTGGCAGAGCGGCCCCGTATCAACCATGCAAGAAGGGTGCCACCACCACTATCGTTCCACATCAGGCGCACCCCGCCGGCTTCAGGACAGGGCGCTTACGGGAAACCCACGACGCGATGACGATCACCCGAGCATTTATTGCTATTGCTCCTACAGCGATCATACGAATAGAGGCATGGGGGCGCCTCCATCTGGTGCGCGCACTCATTGATCCCTGCGCGCCGACGTCCGTGATAGACGCGCACCTAGCCAACGACCTCCAACTCGAACGGCTTAATACGGCCAGAACTACGAAGTGCACACTAGTGTTGCGCGGGAAATACGGGGTAACGAATGGAGTCACGGCTCAGGCAACGGTGATAGCACGGCATTCGCGTCTCAACCCAACCGCGACGATTGACTCCTCGGTCGCCGCACCCTTCCAGTTTATGAGACTCGCAGACCCGACGTTCTATCGATCTGCGCCGTTCTCTTAACACTCGGGGCCGACGTGTACGCCACCATTATGGTTAGTGGCACAGCCCCAGCAACGGTCAATGGGCTCCTCACGCAGCCGACGATCTTCGGACTGGTCGTTTCAGGAGCGTTCCAGCCATAACGGTCTGGCAGCGTTCTTACGCGTCTACAGCGACATCCAGTCTTTATATAATACATAATACAAATTACATCCAATTAACCAGGTGCATCAAAACCAAGCAACCCCACGTACATGCATACTAACTTTTCCCTTTTTTATTCACAGCTCGCCCAGAGAGGCTGCATTAATGGTGACCGGGAGTTCACAGGAGACCACATTGGAATTTTAATTTATTTTAATTTATTTCATTTATTTAAGTTATCACGCCTTGGGACGGTTGCTGGCGTACTCATCCGTTTTTTTTTGCTCTTTCGAGTTGCTCGCCGCAAGGGGGCCGGCATGTTTAGGCCACCAGCCTAAATATTCGCTACCACCCTAATGCACATTCTTGACAATTTTATTATTTACCGGTAACGGCCCACCCCTGCCGAGCGCTAACTTCAAAGGGGAAAAACTCGACGAAAGTTAGCTATCGGCAGGTGGTGCGGACCTTTTTCGTTTTTTAAAATTTGTTTGTCTATTTGGAACGTCTAAGAGTCAGCAGCGAGCCCCAGGTGAGTAAGATAAAAACCAACCATTTTATACAGTGCGAGTGTCAGTGAATTAAGATTTGCAAATAATTATTCTCATTTGTTTTGTGCGAATAACTATTTAAACTTTGAATTGCCAAGTGCAAACCTTTTATATTTTCACAATCTATGCAAATAACTATTTTAAACCTTGAATTGCCAAGTGCCATTTTTGTATATTTTCACAATTTGCAATTGCAATAATTTTGCATATATCTGGTTGTTTGCATTACCATTTATTCCGGGCACGAATGTGTTATTAAACATTTTTTATAATAGTGAATCTCCACTTGGTGTGTAAAATAATTCCTCTATTTATAATAGACATAGCAAAAAATTTATATTGTTGATGAACTGAATAAATATTGTTAGTTACTCGGTATTAATTCTTCTCCTTTTTTATTTCTTTATTTGCGTGCGATCGCGCCCTACGACACGGGTGCCACATTCCCCCCGCAACACTCACCGAAATTAGCGGCACCGTTTTTTGTAAAGCTCGAAGCCGATTTCATTGATGATATTTCTACTTTAATTTATTTTCTTGTGCATATGTTTTTATTTTTTAATAAATTTCCAAAAATTTATTTGAAGTCTGAATTTTTGCAAATTTTTCAGATATTTGATGTTGTTGTTGTAGCGATGAGGACACTCCCCGAAGCCATTGGAAAGTGTTATCGATTTTGATGTTCCTTTGCCAGATGCAGATCCGGTACTTTCCGGTAACAATCACCATAATGGTACTAGCCCGACCAACTCGGGAACGATTTGTTATGATCTTCTAGGCTATACCGCCCTCCAACCCCCTAGCCGCATCAGGAGTTCGGGGTTGCCAGAGCCTCTTCTGTTAATAATCAGATTCGCCACGGTTAGGTTAGGTTGACAATTGGGTTTGAGAAGCTGTATATTGCTCTGTAAATCATTTGAGAGGGTTGCGCTACACAACCTTTGAATCAAATTGTTATTTTGTATATTTTAAGCCCCTTAACTCGCTGGGGGTAGACACAATTTTCACCGCTTTTAGTATAGCGATGTGGTAAAAACGTTGATGAACGAGCTTCTACAGTCATGACTTTATTACATTGCGGGGAACTTCACCCTCTTCTTAGTTTCCATATAATTACTTTTATATTGCAATGTTTTGACTACGTACTCTACCGGTATGCAACAAAGTTATTGTGTAAATAGTAAACTAAAGTCACAAATCGTTGAATTTTCGGTCATCTTGCTTAATAGGCAATAATAAATCAACTCATTTCATAGATAGAAATAACAAAGTATGAGTTAGTAAAGATAATGAGTTGTTATCGACGCAATTGCGCTGACCCTTGGTGCTTGCGTAATAAATGACGCTGGTGTTGGTAGAAAATCACCGCAAAGATTGAGCTATTACCCAAGCATACCTACATCTCCTGGCATCCCCTCACAGGGTGATCATAACTATCCATCACGTTCACCCTCAGATATCACCATTTACTGTATCATCGTTTCACAGTTCCACTAATATTCGACATAAATTAGTATGGAGCCGAACGACCGTCCACTTTTTCACCATTAACCGGATATCCATCTCTTTTTTCTTCGTACCATTAAATTGTTCAACAGCCACGGGTTAACGAGCTCTCACCGACTATGTATATGTTAACCATCATCTGATCCATTGGTATTTTAGGCAACAGCCAAGCACTCGTCTTTCGGTAATTGGGCTCGTAATTTTCGATATCTGTCATAAGCTCACTCACTGTTCACGTTTTCAACTGAAAGTCTAAGCATATATTTAAATATCTAGCTCTAAGTTAACTTTTTAGATTTAGATACAAACCCGGTATATTCACCACTTATTTACTTATTTACTCGGCTTCAGTATTGTCGAACCTCTGATTAAATGCTCACAGTAGAAGTCAGCAGTATCTTGAGTGAGTTATATCAACATAATGTTGGCACTTGCTAAGTAGTGGGATGAGATAGAGATGCAATGATAAAAAGCCACACCGGTAGTAAATTTTAGTTAATTATTTTAGTTTTCAGAAACCCAATTAGAAACAATTAAGGTAAGTTGAACAGTTTCTGTACCTTTTCTGTCAAATACAAAGCATAATACCAGCATTATTTGATTCTTCGCTATTTCTACTTTAGAGAAATACTTAAATGTATAATATAAAAAAATACTTAAAAATGCCTCAACCTTTTGCTACTTAACCCGAACTTCATAGGCTATCAAGACCATAGAAACACTTACTCCTTAATATTACGTACGTATGTATATACCTACTGTTAGCTTTTAAGCAAATTCAAAAAAGCCCTGCTCCTCCGTGAGTCACTCAAGTGCTTGTGTCATATTGAAAATTGCTTACTTACACAATGACAAAGTAAACCCTTTCTATTGCTTTATTCATAGTTATTTTAGAGTTTGCATTCTGTTGCCTATCGACTTGTTTGTAATCAAAATCAGCATCTTACAAACACTTATTCATACAAACATGAGTACATACTCATGATTGCCTCAGAGTCAATAGGCAATTTGTGAAGGAGTCACCGCTGCCAAAGGATTTAGTATGCAAATTTTTTAAGAACCTTTGCTCTACTCCTTTTTTCTAATATTCTCGATCTTCTCGCCACCTTGGCTTCACTCCTGCTATTGAAGTGTTTAAATATGTTACAGCCATAAGCGTAGGTTAGTAGAAGGCGGTGGAGGAAAATTGGTTATTTACAAGCAATTTGCGCACTTGTTTCAAACGTGCATTTTATTGAATTAGGGAAAACCTAATTGGAAATTATTCCTATTCCCATCAATATTACAATGCGGAAGAACTTAACCTTCCGGTGATGTGTTTAATTATTCTAAAACACTTATAAAAGAACTTGCAATAAGACCTTATCAAAGAGGAATATAACTTTGCAGGCATAGTTGTGTCTACCTAAATCCCCCACATTCAATTGCAGAATTACTGCGCCCCTGATAAAACTGCTCGTGTATTCTTTGTCGTACGTATGACCGTTTGGTTGCTTTTTACTGTAAACAACTACGGAATGCAGTTTTGCTGAGAAAGCTAAACTTTTTTCGTTAACTGTCACATTGTAGGCTAAAGCCAATTTCTACGCCTTTGTACGTTTCAGCCGCCTGTCGGCATTTGATTCTGACATGCATTTTCCTAATAAATAGACATATATTGGGTGTGCAACTCAATCACAAAATCTATTGTTAAGCCATCTTTAGTAGAGTGTTTGGCTTCGAGAAGCCTAAAAAATTGTGTTGTCTTTTGTTACTGCAGCTACGCCAACTTGATGCTTGCCACAGTAATATTGACTTAGACTAAAAGCAAGGAGTCGTAAGCAATCGTCCTGTTGAAGCTTTTGCTATTTTTAATATTGTAAGCTGCCTACATGATTTGAATGTAGACAACAACACTACAATATTTTCAAATGCGGTAAAACAATCCAGTGAAACTGCATTGAAAATCTTTCAGAAATTATAAACGAAAGGCTGGTGTGGAAGAAAATCACATTACTTGCACGAGGGTGTTGAGGTAAGGTTGAACTCGCCGGTATAAGGGGAACTCACATAAACTGTATGCGTACGTAGTGTTACCAGAACTGACGTTCCCTTCACTAGAGTTATGTAGGTATCTTGGCTGACACAAGCGAGTGGTCCATATGGATATTCGGACAGCGTATAGACATTGGGATTTGCCTGCCTTCAATAACGACATGATCATGATCAGGAGGTAGCCTAGTAGGCTGGTGTATCATTTTATTCTGGCGCATAAAGCTGTTAAAATAAAGGTTAACTTTAACGAATGCGACAACTTGGTAATGAAATTGCGTGCTTCGTAAGAACTCAGATCTTCTTAATTGTTTCTTTACTAAATTCTCGCACATTTTCTATCACTCTTTTATTTTATTTTCGGCTAATTAATAAAAAAGGAACATAGCGCCAACAAATACTAAATAAAAACAATTATAGCGCAATGCACTCAACCGGAAGTGGAAGTGAATGAGTCAGTAAATTCAAAGGCTTAAGAGATTTAGCACAATATTGCGTGCTTATTTGTGCAAAATCGCACACCAACCAACCTCAGCTCAACAAGCTTAGAGTGGCTAAGACATAAACATTTGCGAGAGTAGAAAAGAAAGTACCGTTGTAGTGATTCAACATTTGTGGCAACATAAAATACTATTCTTTCAGTTTTTTTGCAAATTTTTTCTAGCTTTTATTCTATGATTTGCTTCGTCCGTTCGAGTGCAATATTTTTTGTTGAAACATCTAAAGGCGGAAATATAGGTTTGAAGTAATTACTTTTTTCTCATTTTGACGACATTTGGTTGCTACTTTGGTATTTTTAAACTTATCACATTGCTTTTACTCTTCGATATTTTATGGCATCCTCTTTCATCTACCTTCTGTGTATGGTTACTCGTAATATTTACGCTCAATAACTTTTGTATTAAGCCAGATAAGAGCATTGAAATAGTTAAAGTATCAAAGGCATAATTGAGTGCAATAAAAGTGTACGAATAGACCAAGAGACAGGCAATAAAAAGGTTCTTAAACAAATAAAAGGCGTTAAGGTATGAAGAGGTATAAAGCAAAAATATAACAATGGCGATAATAAAATAAGCTGTTTGTGGGGTTTAATTTTTAAGAAGATTTGATAAGACATTTTGGGTATCCACTAAAGTTATTCTGACAACTAGTCCAATATTTGATTTTAACCCAAAATAAGTAAATCTACATAAACAAGTAAGGAAGGCTAGTTCGGGTGTAACCGAACATACATACTCAGTGAGAGCTATTGGAGACAAAATAAGGAAAATCACCATGTAGGAAAATGACTAGGTACCCGGGAATGTGGTTGTATGACATGTGTATCAAATGGAAGGTATTAAAGAGTATTTTAGAGAGAGTAGGCCATAGTTCTATGGATGGACGCCATTTAGGGATATCGCCATATAAGGTGGACCAGGGCTGACTCTAGAATGTGTTTGTACGATATGGGTATCAAATGAAGGTGTTACTGAGCATTTTTAAGAGGGAGTGGGCCTCTAGGTCTATCGGTGGACGCCTTTTCGAGATATCGCCATTAAGGTGGACCAGTGTGGTGACTCTATGAATGTGTTTGTACGATATGGGTATCAAATGAAAGCTGGTAATGAGTATTTTTTGACGAGTGATTCGCTTTAGTTCTATGTGACGCCTGTTTTCTCGAGATATCGTCCATAGAGGTGGACCCGTGTCTCTAGAATATTTTGTTGTACGATATGGGTATCAATGAAGAGCTGTTACTGAGCAGTTTTAAGAGGGAGTGGTGGCATGAGATGTCTATAGGTGGACGCCTTTCGCGATATCGTCCCATTAAGGTGGGCAGGGGTGCCTCGTAGAATGTGTTTGGACGGTATGGGTATCACAACGAAAGGTGCTACTGAGCATTGTAACAGGGAGTGGGCATTAGTCTGAGGTGACGCCTTTTCGAGATATCGCGCATTAGGTGTGCAGTGTGACTCCATAGAATGTGTGTTTGTACGATATGGATATCAATAAGGTATTAATGAGGTTTTAAAAAGGGTCCCTTAGATGTATGTGAAGGCGTTCTCGCGATATCGACCAAAATGTGGACCAGGGGATCCAGACAATCATCTGTCGGGTACTGCTAATTTATTTATATATCAATACCACTAACGTATTCCTGCCAAGATTCCAAGGGCTGTTGATTTCGCCTTGTAGACTTTTTCATTTCTTCTACTATAATGGTAGGTGTCACACCCATTTTACAAAGTTTTTTCCAAAGTTATATTTGCGTCAATAAACCATCCAGTTTACCATGTACATCCTTTTTTCGTATTTTGGTATAGAATTATGGCTATCAATTTTTCGTAATTTCGATATCGATAAAGTGGGCGTGGTCATAGTCGGATTCGGCCATTTTTTATGCCAAGATAAAGTGAGTTCAGATAAGTGCGTGGCTAAGTTTCGTAAAAGATATATCGGTTTTGCTCAAGTTATCGTGTTACGCCGAGCGGAACGGACAGACTGGCGGATCGACTGTGTATAAAACTGGGCGTTAGCTTCACCGATTCGCCCATTTCTCACAGAGAACAGTTATCGTCCATGGAATCTATGCTCTACCAAATTTCAAAGGATTGGTAAATTTTGTTCGAGCTTATGGCATGTAAAGTGTTCTAGACACACTAAATGATAAAATGGGCGGAGCCACGCCCATTTGTGAAATTTTCTTTATTTTGTATTTTGTTGCACCAGTATCATTACTGGATTGAACTGTGACTTGATTACTTATATGCTGTAAAGATATAAATTTCTTTTGTTAAAATTTGACTAAAAAAATAAATAAAGTGGGCGTGTTCGGTTCGTCGTACGACTGTGTCTATTTTTATTTAGCACACATACAGTAAATCGCAGTAACGTTTCTGCCAATTTCATCACTGATATCTCTACGACTGCGACAATTAACAGCTGCAAAACTTTTCAATTACCTTCTTGTAAAAGTGGGCCGTGCCGACGCCCATTGTCCAAATGCTACTAATTTTCTATTCTGCGTCCATAACGTCAACGCCACTACCAGCCGTCATCGCGTTTTACCGCCTTTGCAATGAACTGATCGCACTTTTTCGGTTTTCGAATTTTCGATATCGTGAAAAAGTGGGGCTGGTTATTTCCGTATCGTTCATTTGTAATACGCGATCTGAGATGAGGCGCCAGACCTACTCTACAAATTTCATCAAGATACCTTCAAAATTTACTCAAGTTATCGTGTTAACGGACGGACCACGGCGGACATGGCTCAATCAAATCGATCCTGACCTTATTTTGATATGTGGAAGTCTATATCTATCTCGCATTCCTCTATATGTACAACCAACCGTTATCCAATCAAACTGAATATTACTCTGTGACTCTGCTCACTGAGTATAAAAATGGAAATTCCCTGGCTAATTTTATCACTGCAGTAAAATACCTCAGTTTAGACGCCTAACTGTATGCTTTCTATAGAAAAAACATGACATAAATGCAGGGTTCAGAAAAAATTCATATTTATCATTCACACTGAATTCAACAAATTTATACTACACTAGCACGGTTCCCGCGTTGCTCGGTTTGGCAGCTGCTAATCTAAATAAGAAGTGTATTTTAACGCATTCCTTCCCGTTACCAAATTCAACGCAATCCATTCTACCCTTCATATTTTCTTCTCCCTCTCTTTTTTACACCTCTACCTCGTCCCATTCTTTTTTCTTAGACATCCTCATTCCTCTTATTTATCATTATGTGCGTATTTTTGAAATTTGGTTTTGTCACACCACAATTCGTACTCAAAATCTCATAACTAAACCAAATATTTAGCTGAACAATTTTTGTTTACCATCTCATATAGACAGATATTTTTACAATGGAATGCTTAAAATTACTTTTAAATCACTCAATGCAATCGCTTTAACGTTTGTGAATTCATTGCTATACAAAACAAAGTTCTGCACTTAAGTACGTACAGGACGTATGAATACTTGCTGACATACTAAATTTGTCGCACACCAATGGCCGGAAATTGAAACAGAATTAAAATTAAAATCTTAGTTCTGAAATATGAAAAACCTTCGTCTTTGTCGAAGGGCCTATAGCAAAATTTGTTGATGATTGAAGTGTGGGAAATACGTTTCCATAGCGAACACAACATACCACACGCACACACAGAATTTGATTTTATATATACATATACAAATTTATTTTTATTTTCCTTCTAAGCAAGCGGATTTATATTGACCGACTATTTTTCTTCTCGTCCTATTAAAAAGTCAATGCTCAGATAATGCGGGTACATGCGTCAATCTAGTAGTGGACGTAAGCTTTAAAATACCAAAATTTCGCGTTGCCGAAGGCATGGAAGGCTTCATTTTGGCCTTAAATCAATGACTCAGGTAATCTTCTAATTACTTACTGTAACCTTAACTTGAAGACTTGAAACCTCTAAACTATAAAATAACTGATCAATGTTAGATTCGTCAAGTTAAATAGTAGTACACAACGTATTTCTGTAACAAATCCGATTGAAATTGCCAATTTCTTCAATGAATTCTTTACAACTGTCATTGAAACTCGACGATATTTAATATACTGATGAAGCACACTGACTATGTTATAAAATAACTCCGTCCTCTTGGCAAATACTAGAAGCTTCTTAGGATTAACCACTTGCTGCTTCTAGATCTGCAAAGCTGAATTACTCCTAATGGTAGAGTTAGCTGGCAAGTGCAGGGCAAGAGCACAGAACGTGCTCGATCGTTTCCTCTCCAGCTCGCACTTCCTACATCTGCTATCACTGACCAAGCCTAATTTAAAGGCATGTGATGCCAGAAGGCAGTGTCCAGTCAGAATACCGTCATGAATCTACAGTCCTCTCTTTTTAATGAAAGAAAGCAACTTTGTTAGTCTAAAGTTGTAAAACCTGCACATAATCTTCTTTACAGCCCCACGCTTGAACCCACGCCTTTCCTGCTTGGTCGATTATGTGCACTTCGCTTCGCTTAATTTCGCCAGTCTAATTGGGACGTCTACGGAGCAAGCTTCAAGGGATGCGCCCTTTTTAGCTAGTTCATCCGCTTTTTCATTCCCATCTATTCCTCATATGCCCTGGACCCAATATAGATGTTGCTTCTCCCTGTCCCGATTCTCTCCAGGGACTGCTTACACTCTTATATGCATTTAGATGCTATGGTATGCGATATATTGCCTTAATTGCTGCTTCACTGTCATATAAAAGTTAGCACGATTGCAGCTTGGGCTCTTTTCTCGAAAACGCTACAGTAATCCGGTAGCCTGATAGATCCGTTCATTTCCTGATCAGCACAGTATACGACAGACCCTACTCCTTCGACTACTTTGGAACCATCTGTGTACACATGAATCGCCTCGTCCGCCATTTAAGCACCCTTGCGCCAACCGTCCAACTCTATTGTGGCCTTAAGATCGCCCCCGAAGCGCAGATAGGGAATCAGGTAGTCTGTTCGTCTTGTGATTGATGACGCTATACTACTATGGCCGTATGGTCGGCGCTCAAGCTGCCCCGAGGCACCGAGCTTGGTTGCATTTGTTAATGCTATGTTCTTTCTACCAGGTCTACAGGTGGAATGCGCAGAATGGCATATAGTGCAGCTGTCGGGGTTGTTTTCAGGGCACCCGTAGTGCTAAGCTTTGATAGTCTGCATACCCCCAATAATTTTTATACTCAGTGAGCAGAGCTCACAGAGTATATTAAGTTTGATTGGATAACGGTTGGTTGTACATATACAAAGGAATCGAGATAGATATAGACTTCCATATATCAAAATAATCAGGATCGAAAAAAATTTGATTGAGCCCCGTCCGTCCGTTAAGACGATAACTTGAGTAAACTTTGAGGTATCTTGATGAAATTTGGTATGTAGGTTCGTGAGCACTCATCTCAGATCGCTATTTAAAATGAACGATATCGGACTATAACCACTCCCACTTTTTCGATATGGA
>JARSSU010002335.1:0-33660 GCA_029619165.1 Eurosta solidaginis
TTTACTGTCACCCCACTTTAGCCCAAAGTCCTTAAATTTCCTGGAAGGCTTCAAACATGTTAGCTACAACACTTGGCTTTGTATTCACACACATACACACATAATAGGCAGTTGGTTTGCAGACAATTCGCATTGTCATTTGCAAAGACAGTGGTATGCGTGCGCATAGGCGCACAGGGCGTAGGTTATTAAAAGGCTGTCGTTACAGGCTTGCATACGCCGATGATGCCAGCGTAATGGAGCGTGTGCGTAAGAAAATTTCATAACGCAGCGCCAATTACTCCTTCTTCTAGCACAACGTGTGGCCCGACCCACTCCCAACGCCGGGCTTCATCGTATCTTTACCCTCCTATCATCAACCTTAACTGACACCTATATATATAAAGATAACTACTGGGGTTTCAAACTACTTATCTAAGGTATCAATGGTTAATAATCTAAATCTATGTCACAGGTTAATCGTATTCTATATCACAGGTTAATGTTATTCTATATCAAAGATTAATGTTGTTAGGCTATACTGTCCCATCGTCGTCGTAGAGGAAATTTAAATGAATAAATACTAAAATAATTAAATAAATAAATAATGTATGAATAAATCAATAAATTAAATAAGCAAAATGTTTAATAAATACATGGGTTAAGTCGGATACTTAGTCAGGGGTGTTATTGGTCTTGAAAATTTTATACCGTCGTTAAATAAATAACGTAAAATATAATTTGAGAACAAGCTACACTGTTACATTGGTTACAAGGACTACATAGAACATATATCTTAAGGCACGATTATTGCCGTAAGTACGACACTGCGAAGGGCAAAACAGCTTCGCATATAGCTCTATCCCAAATCTTTTGTTTTCCTCTAATGTATGACCGGATGATTTGCAGCACGGAGCGGTTAACCCTCTCTGCATTATTCCCTTGTGGCGAGTAAAATGCTGTCTTTATGTGCGTCGTACCATACTTCTTCAAGAATGAAGTAAATATATCTGACGTAAACTGCTTCCCGATGTCTGAATGCACATACTCAGGTTCTGCGAAAATATGAAAACACCCCTCTCTCTAAATATTTCAAGACTTCCGCAGAGGGTGGCTTTTCACATGGCTTAAGAAAAACAAATTTGAGAAATGGTCTAGACATACAATATATACACACCAAACACCAGCAAACCCTTTCATTTGATATCCATATTACACACACATTCTAGGGTATCCGGGTCCAGGTTTTGCCCATATCTTGTGACCTAGTCACCCAGCGGTATAAAAATTCCTCTGTACTAAAGCACTCATCAGCAGCTTCCATTCGTTATCCATATTCTAAAAACACATTCTAGGTGTACCCGCGTCCACGTTTTCGCTTATATCTCGAGACCCTAGTTACCCGCGGGTACGAAAAATACCCCGTATCAAAGTACACATAAACAGCTTATATTCGATACCCATATTGTACAACATATCCCAGGATTACCCAGGTCCACGTTTTGATTTCAAGAACCTATTCAGAACGGGATAAAAATTGGCCGATGTTGGTCTCCTGGTTCTAGGCTATCCCTCCACCAACTTTCAGCGAAATATGTTCATCCGTTCCTTCCTCTTGAATCACTCTTTATCTATTTAAAAAAGCGCATCAAAATCCGTTGCGTAGTTTTAAAGGTTTAAGCATTCAAAGGGACATGGGACAACAAAACGACTTTGTTTTATAATATTTAGTGATAGTGATACATGCAAAAATACCAAAAAATCAAACCTTTTTGAAGAATTTTAAGGAAATGTTTAATATTTTTAACGAAAGATTATTTTTCAATAGATGTATGCATTCTTAACCATTGATGTTGCATTAACAATTAACCATTTATGTTGCATAATATGTATGTACATACCTATGTCAAGCTGATATGATATGTAAATATTACATACATATGTACATCCATACATACCTATAAACCTACGCCCCAAGCTAAATAACGCAGCGAATGCTATATATGTACATATGTATGTGTCGCATCAAGCCTCACTCAGAAGCAATTAGCGCGGACAGTTCACAGCGGACAAACACATATACGCATTTTTGATAAAAATGTTACCTTTGTTTAAACAATTTGGTTGATATAGAAAGGAATCAAGTATTTTTTTAATGCATGTCGAAGGTAAATATTTCAAAGTTTTACTGAAAAGTAGAATTTTTGAAATCCGTCAATCCGTTTATGAGTTATAGCTGTATAAACAAAAATTTTATGATTTTTTGCTACATTTTGGCAATTTGCCACGCCCCTTTAATATATGTCTTCAAATTGTATTAACTGTACCATCTCACGTAGCTAAACTTTCAAATGCAAAAAACCGTTTTAAAATCGGAGTATTCTGTGTGAAGTTATGTGCTTACATGGCATTTAGCGACTTTATTTTATAAGATTTATAGATAGATTACCATTAAAGTACGTGGATATAGACCCACGAAATTGACGACAGATGTTGAAAAGGGCGTTCGGTGAGGTGCTGCTTTCCCATTGTTAGTTTGTGGAAGGCATTTTTAGTTTTGTATCCTTTGCATATTTCACGTGCTTTTACATGTGCATGCACCTCTGCAACCATACCGGCCAATAATATCTTTCGCGGACACGTGCTAGGGTCTTGTGGACTACACCGTGTCCAGCCGAAGGCGATCCATGCGCTGTTTTCTACCAAACCCCTTCGTAGCTCAGTTGGAACCCAGAGTTTCCTGGCATGGTCTTCCTGTTGTTCGTCGCCTCTGCTAAACTCTGTCCGTCTGAACACGTATCCGTCTGATATGCAGAGTTCTGGTAGTATGTCATTGTTTCTGTAATCCCTTACGGTGTTCTATCGTGAAATCATACGCCTGCAGCTTAAGACTCCATCTTGCTTGTCGGCCTGATAGATCTTTTTGGCTCGTGGGCCACTTCAAGCTAGCATGATCTGTTATTACTGTAAAAGATAGACCTCCATGTAGAGCACGAACCTCTTTATGTTTATTACCGCCGCGTAACATTCTAGTTCCGTAATACTGTAATTACATTGCGATTTATTAAGTTTTGCGGATACATAAGCTATTGGTCGTTTCTTTGTTGTCGTCGTCCAGTTGAAACAGTACTCCCCCTACCCCGTCAGTCGATGCGTCACACTGTATGTAGAAATGTCTGTTGAAGTCTGGTGTGTCAGTACGGGTGCTGATATAAGACTCTGTTTTAAGCTGCTGAACGCTTTCGGTGCTTCGTCCGTCATTGCAACTTCTTTATGTTTTCTTTCGTCAGTCGTGTAGTGGTGCAGCAATCGTGGCATAATCCTGAATAAATCGTCCATACCATCCCGTCATCCCCAGGAACCTTCTAAGCTGCTTCGGAATTTATGGCTCCGGAAGTCTCGCATCGCCGCTATTTACTATCGTCTGTATGGATGCATCCGTTCCCAACCACGTATCCGAGATAGCGCACTGCCATCGTTAATTTCGTATCACGAAGACATTTAGCTTCAACAGATAACAAATATGAATGAGAGGAAAATCTTCTGAACATACAAGTAAATCATCTAAATGCACAAATACAAATTCACGAAGGGAAGCAGGTGTACATTAGTTGGCACATGCGCTCTGCAGCGTTGCACAGCCCGAAGGGCACTACCGTGAAATGGTACAAGGGTCTCCCAGGTGCTGTTAAAGCCGTCTTTTCTCTTGATTTTCTCTCTAATGGTATCTGCCAAAATGCGTCTTTTAAGTCGAGGTCAGATATATAGAGGCTTAAAATACCATCGATATGTGGGAGTAGATAGGCGCCTTTAATGGTGCGTTTATTAACTTTTCGGGTATCCAGGCACAGTCTGCTCTTGGTTCCCTTGATAAACAAGGACACTGGTCAGTTCCAGCAGCTGTTGCTCTCTTCTGTTACACCCATTTCTAGCATGCGATCGAGCTCGTTGTGTATCAATTTTTGTATTGCGGGCTAAATAGGGTAATGTATATGCTTCACGGGTAGATGTTCATTGGTTACTTCAATAATGTGTTCCTCCATGTCTGTATTTCCTAGTCCAAGAACAACAAGCGACGGAAATTGTACCTTGATGCCCTCTAATGCTTTGCTCTCCTCGGGGCTCAGTGTATGTTGCAATGCATCAAAACTCAGCTAACCATCGGCGGGTGCAAGTTCCGCTACGACAGCACTTTTAGACGTATCACTACGTTCCCTACTGATGACACTTAGTTCAAACGCCTACCAAAAATCAACCAATAAGTAGACCTCCTGCTGTAGGCCAGGGCAACCAAGAATTCCAGATCCCAAGTCATACCATCCCACAGAACCGACAATGTTATAACAACTTGCACGGGTATTTCGCCCTCGTTAGCCATTCTTATGTTTTGACCCTTGACTGGCAATATCAAATGCTCTTTACCATTTAAAATTATATCTGCGTTTTGCCTAAACAATAAGCTCCTGAACCTGAGTATAACAAAGCTAATGCCTCTTGACCTCCTGTCACAGTCCTTGCAAAAAATCGATTATCTAATTTAACTGACACTATGGTTGCTATTATCTTATTCCTAATCCTCTTAAAATTCTTTTTATTTTCTCTCATCTTCTGTTTTTTGGTGAAATTCCTATTCGTTATTCTATGGGCTTCTTCATACTTTAATTTCTTGATGTGCAAACTATCTTTTTCTATCCTTGGTTTCTTTTCTTTTCCCTCTTTATCCTGCTCTTCTACTATTTCTTCACGTTTCAAAATCTTGATTGCTTCTTCTTCTAATTTATCTCTCGGTTCTCCGGGTGATCTTTCTTCTGGACAGGGTGCCCGGACATCTCTTCTAGAACCCGGTTTCCCGCCTCTGGTTTGAACACACAGAAGAACGAATCTTTACCACACGCAAAACACTTCATCAGGTGGAAAGAGGACTTACATTTACTGTCCTTTGCTGCTTCTGCCGGGTTTCTAATATAGTAGTCCACCGGCATTCCACAAGCGAATCACAACATGAGGTGGAATGGTGACGAACAGAACGCTTGATTTGGGGCAAAAATAAATTTTTACTGCGATTGATGGATGACTCACACACATTTGGGTTTGGATTATATGACGACGGATTATAGGAAGGAGGATTGGGTTTCGACAAATCACGCGAAGAGGCGAGGCCGGGGTGAACTTTACTCGAAACGCTTTGTCCCTAGTATTATTGTGGAACGCTTCGACCTCTACTTTTCAACTGTCAACATCTACCTCGCCTACTGCTTTAACTCGAGCCCTATTTTTTTCATGAGCTTCTCTGCTCGCTTGCACTCATGTTTCAATTCATCTAGGGTCGTCAACTTGGAGCTAAAAGTTAAATTGGCCAAAAACGGCTTACGGTTTCCTTTTATTATATTCACCAGCTCTGGCTCTGGAATTCTTGTTCTCAGGCGGTAGGTGAGATCATGGAATTCGGCGTGAAACTCGTCGAAACTCCCTTGCGAGAGTTGCTTCCTTTCCATGATCTCGCGGATCACCTCATTGTCCGAGTCTGCCGATTTGAACTGGGTCAAGAGTTCAACTTTTAGGCGAGAGTAGTCGAAGTGTGGATCATCTGCGTTATTTTGAAAGACCTGCCAGTACCATTTGAGCGCCGAGCTAGTCACTAAACAGTGAAAATCTGCAAGTATCTGCTCGTAACTCAACTGGTACTGCAATCTCATCCTCTCTACACTAAAAACAAAACTTTCGACCGTCATCCCCTTCGGCGACCCATTGAATTTAAGGTTCCACTTATGAAGATCGATCCGCTTTCTGCCGTATTTGTCCCTAAGCCTATCTTCCCGTAGCTGAGTGTTACCTCTAGTTTTCCTACTTGCCCTATCTTTGCTGTGCCGTGGTGTTTAGGTAGATGCTGGAGGAGGTGCTGCTGCTGGCGCTTGAATAGATGACTCTATGTCGGCTATGCGATTACTTAGACGCGACACGTCGGCCCTCATCTCCGAAACTCGTGCATTGCCTCTGATTTTGTTGGGAAATTGTTTCCATAATAGCGTTTAAATTGTCCATGTGATCTGCCGGCGGTGCTGTGGTTCGTCGTCCCTCCTGCTCTTCGTTTCCAGAAGGCCTCCATGGTATCGCTCCCCCGAATGCTCCTCCCGTCAGCAGATCCTCTCCCTGTTCAGATATCTCCAGCATAGACAGCTTTCGAGAAAAACTTAGGGACTTTGCGGTGTCTTCTTCTGTCAATCTGCTCAAAATTTCCAAAAACTCTGGCAGAACAATGGTTAAGGACTTCGGTTGGCAGGAATTCTACCGGAATCTCTATACCTGTGTCTATCTGTGTGAATACAGACCCAACTCTCTAGTGCAAGAAAAAATTGGTTATGAATAAAATTGAAAATTCCCAAAACAATATAATTCTTTATATTGTCACGGATATTAACATCACTAAGTTATACCATCACTAAGGCGATGCCAAGGCCACGACAAGCAGTATTTACGTCAATAATCAAATCATGTATACACATATATAAGGCAGCCGAAAGATGTCACACACAGATGCATTTACTTATACGCCTATGTATGCGCGAGAGACTGTAAACTACAAACATTCACATCAATAATTCAGTCATTATGTATCTACATAAACGAATAAATAATTGCGTCTACACATATGTACGTATACGAGCAGCGGAGCGGCAATGCACAAACACATGCATATATCTTATCTGAGTTGTCACAAGAGAGAGCAATAATTTGTGGACGTAGTTGTGGCTGGCGATTTTGTAGCCGAAACTAACTAGTAACTTCTGGAAATCGAAGAGCCTAGAAGTATGCAGCGTAAACTATAAAAGCGGGGCAGGCGAGTAAGATGTAATTCAGTTTGATTTGAGTTGTCAAGCAGTTTGATTAAGACGATATCTAGCGAGCAATAGCAGTGTTATTTTGAATAGTAGAGTTTCATTGAGCTATCAATCAGTGTGGTTATTAAGCAAGCTATTCGTTGCACAGTTTGTTATTGTGAAGTACTTTAATAAAGGCCATTTTGCATTATTACAAATTGGAGCTATTTATTCAACAGTTTAGTGATTCGAACTTAGCAGAGGATTGCAAATAAGAGGATTTGCAGCAAATACGTTACAATTTGTGTCAGAAGAGGAACTGTTGAATAAATTCCAGAGGACAACAAGGACATGGCAAAGTTCAGTGAATTGAAGATCCAGCAACTGAAGAGGGAGTTGGAGAGCCGTGGATTGAATACAAGCGGCTTTAAACTTGAACTTCAGGCACGGCTACGAGAGGCAATCGAAGCAGAAGGAATTGATGTGGATGAGTATGTCTTTTATCCTGATGGGGACGAGACAACAACAAATATTGAAGAGAAAAACGAAACATCGCAGTCAGTTACGAGCACAGACTTGAGCATGATTTTGGCTGCAATATCTGCACAAACATCGACTGTAAAAGAAATGTCGTCAGAGATTACATCGAAGATTGAAGCACAAGAAACGCGTATGTCAGAAATGTCGACACAGATTACATCCAAGGTGGAAACACAGCTCGAAGAACAGAAGACATATATGGCATCCCAACTGGAAGAGCAGAAGACATATATGGCATCCCAACTGGAATCACAGGAGGCACGTATTTCAGAAATGACGTCGCAAGTGTCATCTCAATTGGAAGATCAAAAGACATATATGGCATCTCAATTGGAAGCGCAAGAGGCACGTATATCTGAAATGTCGGCAGAAATTTTGGAACAGGTATCATCAAAAATGGAAGCGCAGGATGCAAAAATGGCTCAATTTCAGGCAGAAGTAGATGAATTAAAAGGTCGTATGGAGCAGTGGCAACTTAATCGGCCGGCTGCTTCAGCGAGTAATACGAAGGTAAAAACTCCATCTTTTGACGGCTCTGTTCCTTTCCAGGTCTTCAAGCTACAGTTTGAGAAGACCGCAGCAGTGAACAACTGGAATGCGGAAGATAAAGTTGCTGCACTGTTCGTGGCATTGAAGGGGCCAGCAGCGGAAATCCTACAGACGATTCCCGAAGGAGAGCGGAACAATTATGAAGCATTGATGGCTGCTGTAGAACGACGTTATGGAAGCGAGCATAGAAAACAGATATTCCAAATTGAGTTGCAAAACCGTTACCAAAAAGCAAATGAGACATTACAGGAGTTTGCTTCGGATGTTGAAAGATTGGCTCATCTTGCAAATGCGGACGCACCCGTGGAATACACTGAAAGGCAAATCATACAAGAAATGAGCGACAGCGGCGTCATCGAACCATCAGCTAGTCCCTGGAGCTCACCGGTAGTACTTGTAAAGAAGAAGGATGGAAAAATGAGGTTTTGCGTGGACTACCGGAAGTTGAATGACGCTACGAAAAAGGATAGCTACCCATTGCCAAGAATTGACGACACTCTGGACTCGCTCTCTGGTACGAAATGGTTTTCCACACTGGACTTGAAAAGCGGCTACTGGCAAGTGGAGGTAAAGGAGGAAGACAAAGAGAAAACAGCCTTCAGCGACGGAGATGGTCTTTGGCAATTTACAGTAATGCCCTTTGGACTATGTAATGCACCAGCTACTTTCGAGAGACTCATGGATCAGGTATTGAAAGGACTACATTGGAAAACATGCTTGGTGTACCTGGACGACATCATCGTATTGGGCAAGAATTTCGATGAACATCTTAAGAACTTGGAGGAAGTTTTCCAAAGAATAGCTGGCGCTGGTCTGAAGTTAAGTCCCAAAAAGTGTGCGCTGTTTAAAAAGGAAGTAAATTATTTGGGTCACAAGGTAAAGACAGAGGGCATCTGCACTGCGAACGAAAAGATAGAGGCTGTAAAGGATTGGCCAAGACCACAGAACCTACATGAATTAAGAAGTTTCCTTGGGCTGTGCACATATTACCGCCGATTTGTACAAAATTTTTCCAGCGTAGCCCATAGCCTCCATGAGCTTACAAGAAAAAATAAAGCTTTTGAATGGAAGAAGGAGCAAGAGGTGGCTTTCCAAACAATGAAGGAGCGTTTGTGCACTGCCCCAATGTTAGCATATCCGATTCCAGGAGCAACATTTATTCTAGATACAGATGCGAGTGGATATGCTATAGGAGGCGTTTTATCACAACTGGTCGATGGACAGGAGAAGGTAGTTGCATATTACAGCCGTTCGATTGGAAAATCAGAGGGGAACTACTGCGTTACGCGGAGAGAGCTGTTGGCATTGGTAGAGTGCATTAAACATTTTCACAAATACCTCTACGGCCAGCGATTCCGTGTCAGGACAGATCACGCAGCTTTAAAATGGCTACTGCAGTTCCGTAATCCGGAAGGACAATTGGCACGGTGGATCGAGCGACTACAAAGCTATGACTTTTCCATTGAGCATCGAAAAGGTAGTACCCATGGAAATGCCGATGCAATGTCACGAAGACCATGTAGTTTGGAATGCAAGCACTGTTCAAAAGCCGAGGCTAAAGAAGACATTATAGATGTCCGGCTAATGACTATAACATGTACAGATGAATGGGACAAGGAACAGCTAAGGAAGTGCCAGCTAGAAGATGCAGATCTGTCACGTGTTATGCAAGGGCTCGAACGAAATGAAAGACCAAACAGAGAAGAGATGTCAGCAGAGAGTCCCATTGCGAAGTCATATTGGGCACAGTGTAACAGTTTAGAATTGATATCCGGTTGCCTTCATCGAGTATGGGAGAGTGAGGATGGTAAATACAAGAATAACCTGATAGTTGTTCCCAGAAAGAGGATTCCTGATGTGCTCAGCGAGCTGCATAATGGTCCAAGCGGAGGTCATCTTGGAATCACGAAGACGCTCGAGAAGATTAAACAGAGATTCTATTGGGTTGGTTGCCGTCAGTCGGTCACTGAGTTGATTGCAAACTGCGAGGTTTGCAGCAGAGCGAAAGGGCCCAGAACACGAAGTCATGGCCAGATGAAGCAATATGACTCAGGTGCGCCATTTGAAAGGATCGCTATGGATGTCGCCGGTCCATTTCTTACTAGCAACGGCGGAAACAAATATGTACTGGTAGTTATGGATTATTTCAGCAAATGGCCAGAGGTATACCCAATCCCAAATCAAGAAGCGGAAACGGTAGCAGAAGTGTTTATAAACAATTGGGTTGCAAGGTATGGTGTACCAATGGAGTTACATTCTGACCAAGGCAGGAATTTCGAATCAGCTGTGTTCCAGGAAATGTGTAAGTCATTGGGCATTCGAAAAACACGGACAACTGCATTGCATCCTCAATCCGATGGTATGGTAGAACGATTCAATAGAACATTGGAGGAGCACTTGAGGAAACTAGTGGACAAGTACCATAAAGAATGGGATACCCGCATACCAATATTCTTGATATCTTACCGATCAGCAGTGCATGAGACAACGGGCCAAACCCCTGCAAAAGTAATTTTTGGCAATGACCTTAGACTGCCAGCTGATTTGAAGTTTGGGAATAGATGCCAATGCGGAGAGAAATGTCAGGAAATCCACTAGTGATTTGGAAGAAGAGCTAAGAGAAATACATGATCTGATAAGGCAACGAACAAAGATTATGAGTGACAAGATGAAAGCCAGATATGATAAAGCAATTAATTCAGAAGGTTTTCAGGAAGGAGATTTGGTGCTGTTATACAACCCGCACGAAAAAAAGGTTTGTCCCCGAAATTGCAGTGTAATTGGGAAGGCCCATACAAAGTTGTAAAACGGATCAACGATGTAGTGTACCGCATACAAACCATCGGTAAACCACGAACCAAAATGAAAGTGGTCCATTTGGAAAGGCTGGCAACGTTTAGATCGGGAGATTTGTCTGATCGGGACGATCAAACTTAGGTGGAGGGCAGTGTCACGGATATTAACATCACTAAGTTATACCATCACTAAGGCGATGCCAAGGCCACGATAAGCAGTATTTACGTCAATAATCAAATCATGTATACACAAATATAAGGCAGCCGAAAGATGTCACACACAGATGCTTTACTTATACGCCTATGTATGCGCGAGAGACTGTAAACTACAAACATTCACATCAATAATTCAATCATTATGTATCTACATAAACGAATAAATAATTGCGTCTACACATATGTACGTATACGAGCAGCGGAGCGGCAATGCACAAACACATGCATATATCTTATCTGAGTTGTCACAAGAGAGAGCAATAATTTGTGCACGTAGTTGTGGCTGGCGATTTTGTAGCCGAAACTAACTAGTAACTTCTGGAAATCGAAGAGCCTAGAACTATGCAGCGTAAACTATAAAAGCGGGGCAGGCGAGTAAGAATTAATTCAGTTTGATTTGAGTTGTCAAACAGTTTGATTAAGACGATATCTAGCGAGCAATAGCAGTGTTATTTTGAATAGTAGAGTTTCATTGAGCTATCAATCAGTGTGGTTATTAAGCAAGCTATTCGTTGCACAGTTTGTTATTGTGAAGTACTTTAATAAAGGCCATTTTGCATTATTACAAATTGGAGCTATTTATTCAACAGCTTAGTGATTCGAACTTAGCAGAGGATTGCAAATAAGAGGATTTGCAGCAAATACGTTACAATATCAAAAGACGAACTATGCGATATACTAAACTTCGAACAATTCGAGCATTAATGCAAGAAAAAAAAACAGGCTGCAAATTAAAGCCTATAAAGATTTGTATTTTACAGGTGTTGTTTCTATAAATATGCGTGTGTGTTAAAAATATGTGTAAAAAAATTTAAAAATTTACGAGTAGAAATCAATATCAAAATATAAAATGCATTACTATATGTGAAAAAATATATATTTGTTCAGGTAAAATTAAAATATTTCTCAAAAGTCTAGCGAGGTTTAATGCGGCATCCTCTGCAGAATTCAAAACATGGTAGGAAAATAAAATGAAAAAAAACCAGATTTACAAAAGAAAATAATATTAAAATTCAGTACTGGCTCTAAAACTCAATATTTGGTTTGCTTAGTCCTAATGGTATTAGACTCGATTATTATGATTAAGAAATTTTTTAAAAAAATATAAAGAAAATCAATAAGAAAATCAAAACTAAATATCCACCTTTAACTCCAATTCGGTTTCCTAGAAACTAACTTATTAAAATAGTGTAAAAAACTTAACAAGAGAGAGAGTAAAAAAAAATTACGATAAAAGTTCCAATTTGGTGTTCTTTTTTTTCAAATTTTGATTTAAGCCTAAATGTATTTTGACATTAACTCCAAAGTCTAACGTTATAATTCCCTTTTTCGAAAAAAGATTAAATTTCAAAACGAAAATAAATTGGCGTGTTCTTCCTCAAACTCAAAATTCAGACTTAAATCGAAATACACGCTGATTTCTGAATCTTTAAATTGATGCTAAAAATATATAAATTGAATTTGCATTTGTTAGTGGTTAGTTTGTTTTTGTGTTGACCTTGCGAAGGAATCGAAATTTAGGTCGGTGTTGCTTAAGTTCGTCCGTTTCCTGTCGAAGTCATGTCACCTAATTTCCCCTTGATTACCCTGTTTGTTACATCTACGGTCAGAGCACTTGCTCCAGCCATGGTTGCAAACATCCTATTTTCTTAGAACACTATTCTACCCCCAGTGGTCAATCGCTGTAAACCTCACATGCAGTTGTTGCTGGAACATCCACATGGTAGCTTGAGCAGCTTTGCCACAAAACACGTCTTGAACTGTGCTAGTCTCGACTTCGAATACCACCTTATCAAAACGTAGAAGTTGAAGAAAAGGAACTTCGAAGTCGGGCTAGCACTCTTACCAAGGTACAAATCGCTTCACGGACTCGGAAAGTAATGCTACCCTCGTAACCCTAACCTGTCCGATAGAAGGAAAAATATATTGCAAAAAAATGTTACTAGGAAAATAAGAAAAATAAGAATAGCGAAAAAGTTAGTTTAGATCAAAATAGTAAGCTGTGATGGGAAATTGAAATTAATGCTTGGGATATATTGTAACGAATTTAGTGCAATTCCTCTTTATTTGCAACCTTCTGCTAACGTTCGAAGCACTAAACTGTTGAATAAATAACTCCACTATTCAATAATGCAAAATGGCCTTTATTAAAGTACTTTCTGAATAATACTATTATTGCTCGCCAGATACCGTCTAGAATCAAACTGATTGTCATGCCTCTACTGTTGCTGCCTTTTATACTGTCTGATTTCCTCGTTGCATATTTCTAGGCTTTTCTATTTCCAGAACTTACTAGTTAGTTATCAGCTATAAAATTACTCAGCTGTAACTACAGATGCATGATTTTATAGCTTCTCTCAAACCCCATGCGCTTGTATGTGTGAGCGAAACTTGCACAACCATCGCATACTTTCGGGAGTATCTCAGATTTATGCATGTGGTTGTGCGTTGCTTCTCCGCTGCGTCTACGTTCATATGTGTAGACATAATTGAATTATTGATGTGCTTACAAGTCACTGCTTAGCATCGGCTTAGAGATCATAGTATGCTCTGATAGACCCGATCAGACAAATCTCTCGATCTAAACGCTGCTAGCATCTCCAAATGAACCGCCCTCCTTTTTCGTGGTTTCCCAATGGTTTGTACTCGGTAGATGGAATTCTTCAGAACTTTGTACGGGCCTTCCCAACTGCACTGAATTTTAGATGGAACACCTTTCCGCCGATAAGCAGTATCAAATCTCAATCCCGGAAACCTTCCGAATTATTTTTCTTGTCGTACCTGTATTTCATCTTACTACTCGTTACCCTGGGTCGTTCCCTCACACTCTGTTGTTTGGCCAATGAACGACTTCTTAGAGCTGCGCTTGACGGATTTGCTTTACATAATCAGTATCGTTCCCACGTTTCCCAAAATAGTGCGCTCCGGCTTGAAACTGCCCTCGCATTTTTTCTGGGAAAATCGTTCCTTCGTTTTTGTGCGTCCATTTGGTTTTGTCAATGCCAGTGTTTCTCTCGCAGGTACTTTTGATTTCGCTTTATTTCGCCCATTCGATCCATCAAGCTTTGCATTTGTCTTTCGTGGTCTTTGTCGAGTCTTCTCCACAAGTACTCGATTACTACTGAACCCTTTCTCCAAACTGAAGTTAAGTAGTATATCCTGGTTCTTATAACGCATAATCCTTCTCTGCCTGTCGATCCAGATGTCATGGTCAACTAAGAAGTCCACTCCCAATATGACTTCTTCAATAAACTCCGCTACAACGAATTTGTGTATAATCATGACCTTCCCAATTAAGATTTCACAGAGAACTCCTCCCCGGACTTGGTTATACTCTCCAGTGACCGTACGCAACCTTGCTCCAGGTAACGGTTTTACTCTCCTCTTAACCAAGTCAGATCGGATTAAGGAATTAGATTCGCCCCTATCTACAGTCAGTACACGTTCTTTTCCACCCACATTCCCTCTGATGTTAAGACTGCTTGATTTCCTTCCAATTTGCGACACAGATTCCACAGGACATTCAATAGCTGGAGCGAGTTTTCGATCTTTACATCTGACTCGCTCTTGCTTATCTCCTCCAGTTTTACGTTTACGACCAGCCAAGTCGGAACTATCAGGACCGGCGCTGCAATGACGTGCAATGTGCCCTGGCTCTCCACACTTAAAACATTTGATTGTACCATTATTCTTCTGTGGCTTTCCTTTCAAAGCTTCCAAAATTGCGCCCACCCACTCTGGCCTTTCTACTTCCCCACGGCGTGCTTTGAAAACTGGTTTACACAAAAGCGACGCTGTTTCCTGAATCAGAGCATGCGATACCGTTTTCTGCGAATGTTGGCTTTGGGTTTGCGTATGTAGCTCGCTTTGTTTCGACGTCCCGTATGCCATTTATAGAACTCTGAATCTTTACCCTTTCAGTGTATTCCACAGGTGCGTCCGCATTTGCAAGATGAGCCAATCTTTCAATGTCTGAAGCAAACTCCTGCAAAGTCTCGTTAGATTTTTGGTAGCGGTTTTGCAATTCTGTTTGTTAGATTTGTTTTCTATGCTCGCTTCCATAACGTCTCTCGACAGCGTCGATGTTTGTCAGATATTGCAGCCAATATCATGTTCAAGTCTGTGCTCGTATCTGTCTGCGATGTTTCATTTTTCTCTTCAATTTTTGTTGTCTCTTCGCCATCAAGAGGAAATACATACTCTTCAACGTTAATTCCCTCTAATTCCATTGCCTTTCGTAGTCGTTCCTGAAGTTCGAGTTTATTGTCGGTTGTATTCAATCCACGGCTCTCCAACTCGTTTTTCAGTTGCTGGATCTTCAATTCACTACATTTTGCCATGTCCAAGTTGTATTCGAAGTCTTCCGATTTATTAAACACCAATTGTAACGAATTTAGTGCAATTCCTCTTTATTTGCAACCTTCCTCTAACGTTCGAATCACTAAACAGTTGAAGAAATAACTCCATTATTCAATAATGCAAAATGGCGTTTATTAAAGCACTTCTGAATAACACTATTATTGCTCGCCAGATAGCGTCTTAAATCAAACTGATTTTCGTGCCTCTACTGTTGCTGCATTTTATACTGTCTGATTTCCTAGTTGCATATTTCTAGGCTTTTCTATTTCCAGAACTTGCTAGTTAGTTATCAGCTATAAAATTACTCAGCTGTAACTACAGATGCATGATTTTATAGCTTCTCTCAAGCCCCATGCGCTTATATGTGTGAGCGATATTGCACAACCATTGCATACTTTCAGGAGTATCTCAGATTTATGCATGTAGTTGTCCGTTGCATCTCCGCTGCGTGTACGTACATATGTGTAGACATAATGATTGAATTATCGATGTGCATACATGTCACTGCTTAGCATCGGCTTAGAGATGATAGTATCCCTTAGTGCTGCTAATAGTCTAAGCAATATTATGAAAATTTGAAGAAAATCTGAAAGAAAGATTAGTAGAAAGAAATGTGAGAAAAACTAAAATATGATCGGGCTATTGCCTTGGGCACCATTGTAATATAACTGCTTGGTCCGGGGCGAGAAGGGTGGCGGTTGGGCATGGTGGTAGCTCGGATGAGGCTCATCGGCGTTGAGGTGCGATTCTTGCCACCTTACTCGACCCACAGTAACAAAAATCAAAATTTTAGATATGCCTAGATGAAAAGAATATAGGGACCTGTGAAAGATAAAGAGAAAGAAAAGAAAATTAAGCGGGAGAAGCCCGTCCGTGTCAGGTGGATTCACCCCACCCCTATTATTCATGAGGCATGAGCAACCCTAAACTTCTCTTTTCACCGAGTGAAGTTCCCTTGTCCTGACGTTCGTCCGTTTGTAATGGTCTAGTTTAAATCATCATCCGTCAGTAAGTTGCAATACCTAACTCATTCCTAGTGTGCCGCAAAGGCAACGTCCGTACTACAACAAAGGAAACTTAGAGGGCCTGCATTCTCCTGACATTGTTTCAACCAATAAATTTAAAGTAATTCATTTCCTCTTACAAAAGTTTATTTTCACAAATTCATTATTTACTTATATACAATTGATTTGTGCTGGTAATTGTAAATTCAATTATTTCTTATCCTGATTTAAATAATCATCAATCAAAATAACCAGATATTACATTTACTGCATATAATTTCAAAGTTTAAAAGGAAATCAAATAGATAACAAAAGAAATTAGAATACCCCAAGCGGGAACACCGTTTACTAAAACCTCTAATTCTTGCTTGCATTAAGCAATAGTTAAGGTGATCAATAAAATACATATGTGCATACGAAAGAAACCCATAAGAGAGATTATAACAATGTTATATAGAGATTACCATTCATTATATATAACCACTCACTTACTTATCTCCTACAAAAGAAGAAAAAAGAACAATAAGGTGTCACATGTGTCATGTTCTTTCACAAAGACGGGAACACCCTTTTACCAAAATCTCTAATTCTTGATTGCATTAAGCATTAGTTAAGGTGATCAATAAAATACACATGTGCCTCCGAAAGAAACAAAAAAAAATAAAAAATAGGAGAGATTACTGTAGGGTTCTCATTATTTTTATTTACTTTGTATTTTAGTTACTTTGAACTTTGTAATTTTAAATGTTTTATCAATATTTTAATTTTCAATATTGATTTTTCAATTTTCAAAAATTTTCATTATGGTGAAAAATTAAAAAAGATATTGACGCATACAGTTAAGCTTATTCTTTATTGAACAAAAGTTTCTTTATATATAAAATTAAAAGTGGTTTTAATCACCACACTGGCGATCTGCCTAATTATATATTTGACGTTTTTTGTCGCTGAAAAGAAAATTGCAATTATATTCAATAGCAAATATTTAATCAACAATATATGAACATTTTGGTGAAACACTCGGACACGTACAACTGAACAAATACGCCATTATCTGTCATTGCATCACAGTTTTGCTCGCTCGCAGCTGGCCAAACTATTGAAAATATATTTACAAAATACAAGCTATTAAAACTGCAACTCAAAAATTACACTTCAAAAGGCAAATTCCTAACAAAATGTGCGACGATGTTGAGGAAATCGACGAGTTTATTTGCGAAATCAGTGTTATAAAGCAAAAAAATATTTATAATAGAGTACTATCCCAACCAACTGAAGACTTATCAGTGTAAACAATAAATTATATATAATTTATAACAATAAAAATACAAGATACATAATACGCGATATAGCCACAGCATCCAAGAAAATATTACAATCAGTATTAAACGAAATTCGTATATCGTTACCCGAACGCTTACCTCATATAGAACCAATATCTAATGCAGAAAGTCAGATTCGTCAAGAAGTTTCAACTCATTACAAAGATTTGTTACATCGTACGAACTCCATTGAAGACCGTATATCCGGATTGAACGTGTGTCAATAATAATTTGTAGAATAATGTGCAGTTTTCAAGCTGATCCGAATCACTACTTCTGTTGCTCTTAGATGTGTATAATTGTACCATTTATCATTAAATGCGATGTAAGTACACAACAACAACAAAATTAACAACGTAACTTATCAATATTGTATCATCCAACTATATTGAGGACACGCAATCTCAACAAAGCCATTGCATAACACAGCTGTTATTTTTGAGTTCCCTGATTGAGCAGCTAAACCATCAAAAGTGATTGCATTAACAGCAACAAACTGAATATTCACAGCAAGTATTTTTTGGTGAACAGTTATATTTATATTATATGTGTTTATGTATGTATACTAATGTATAGATATATTATTATTATTATTATTGTAAACTCTCTCTTTATAGATATTACTAGTTTATTTTACTGTTTTGTTAGTGAACTCTCTTTTCATTTAATTCAATATGATTCGTTCACCACAACATAATACACAAACATCTACATTTACTAACAATTTAAACGACACTTTGATATATTTACCAAATGACACTTCTCAACAACAAATTACAAATCCATATGCAAATGTTACTCAAAATAAAATTACAAATCCATATGCAAATGTTACTCAAAATGAAATTTTGTCAGTTTCAGTAAAACTTCCACAATTTTGGACTAATTTTCCGGAAGCATGGTTTATTCATGCCGAAACACAATTTAGTACTAAAAACATTACACAAGAAAACACTAAATACTAACACATTAATACAGCACTTCCGCAGGAAGTGATAAGAACTATTTTTGATTTTATCCAAAATCCCCCTATTAATAACAAATTTACTGAACTTAAAAAAGTGTTGATAGAAAGACACTCACTTAGCGAAAATTCGAAACTTGATAAAATTTTAAACGATTCTGAGATGGGTGATCATAAGCCCTCAGAAATTTTATCGTTCATTAATTATATTAGCCGCGTCAATCTTTAGCGCAAATATTTTAAAGAAAATTTGGATGCGTAAACTTCCTAAAACTTTCAGTATGATTTGGCTAGTTCGAGTTCTAATAATATTAATGAATTAACAAAATTAGCAGATAATATTTGTGAAGTGATAAACAAAAATGAAGTATTTTCGTTTAATACAATTTCAGATACAAAAGTTCAAATTATGTTGTTGAAAAACTGGTTAAACCACTCTTTGATGTGTGAGAATTTTCAGAAACTTTCTTTGGAGTTGGCTGAAATTAAAACAGAAATGTATCGGAATCAATCTAGGTCGCGTTCTAATTCTAGGAACAATTTTAGAAATTCTTTTAGGCGTCGTTCTAACTCCCGTAATAATCCAATTATTTGTGTAGATTCACTACAAATTTGGAAATAATGCTAGGAGTTGTGGGCAACCTTGTTCTTATAACAAAAACAAAGATTCAACAAACTAAATTCTTCCGTTGTTGCAGCGACGAACACGGAAATTTAAAATTTTGACGCGGCGCTTATTTATTTTTGATAAAGAAAACAAACAAATTTTTTAATTGGTAGTGGAGCAGAAATTTCGGTATTACCTGCGTCTAAATTTCCTCATACGAAACGTTCAGACATAATTCTCACTGCAGCAATGGCACAACAATTGCCACTTCCGGGAAGAGGCTTTTAAATATAAATTTAGGTTTAACACGTGAATTTCCCTTTACATTTTTGATTGCGGATATAACCAAGCCAATAATTGGCGCTGATTTTCTTTGTAAACATGGTCCTCTTATTGACATTAAACATAAACGTTTAGCAGATCCATTAACCGATCTCTCAGTTAATACAGTATCTACTTTTGTGATATTCCATTACCTAAATTATTTGTGGTTGACAATAATTTACAAAATTATTAAAAGAGTTTCCATCACTTATTTCAGAGCCAGATTATACTAAACCTGTTAAACATACAACAGTACATCGACTTTTAACAGTAGGTAGTCTTCCATTTTCTAAGCCAGGCGCTTAGATCCGGTAAAATACAAAGTCGCGAAAACGGAGTTTGATTTCTTAGTTAAAACAGGCACTTGTCGGCCTTCAAATCCTTCAGTAGCTTCACCACTTAACTTTGTACCTAAAAAAGAGTTGAATGATTGGCGTCCATGTGGTGATTTTAGAAGATTGAATATTGTAACTGTTCCCGATCGTTATCCCTTACCTCACATTCAAGATTTTAATATGAACCTTCATAATGAAAATATATTTTCAAAATTAGATTTAGTTAGGGCATATCACCAAATTCCTATTGCTGAAAAAGATATTTATAAACTGCTATTACAACTCCTTTCGCTATGTTTGAATTCATGAGAATGCCTTTCGGACTTAGAAATTCTGCACAAACCTTTCAAAGATTCATAATTGCGGTAGTAGGTGACTTAGATTTTGTATATGCTTACATCGACGACTTACTTATTGCAAGTAGAGACGAAGAACAACATTTAAAGGATTTGCGTATCCTTTTTCAATTCCTTACAGAGTACGGCTTAAACATTAAAGCAAGTAAATGTACTTTTGGTGTAACAAATATAAATTTTTTAGGACATAACATTTCTGGAATAGGTATTCGACAAATGTATCAGCTATTCGCAATTTCGAACGTCCAAAATCAGTTAAACAGGCAGAGAAATTTATTGGTATGGTAATTATTATCACAGATACATTCCAAAACAAGTAAGGAAGGCTGAGAGCTTTGGAGACAAATAAGGGAAAATCACCATTTAGCAAAATGAACCTAGGGTAACCCTGTTGTTGTTGTTGTTGTAGCGATACGGTTGCTCCCCGAAGGTTTAGGGAGTGATCGATGTGATGGTCCTTTGCCGTTTACAGATACGGTACGCTCCGGTAACACAGCATCATTAAGGTGCTGGCCCGACCATCTCGGGAACGATTTATATGGCCACATTAAACCTTCAGGCCAATCCGGTATTTTAGTCGCCTCTTACGACAGGCATACCTACCGCGGGTATATTCTAACCCCCTGACCCGCTGGGTTACTAGGGTAACCCTGAAATGTGTTTGTATGACATGGGTTTCAAATGGAAGGTATTAAAGAGTATTTTAATAGGAGGACGCAATTTCAGGATATCGCCGTAAAGGTGGACCAGGGGTGACTCTAGAATGTGTGTTGTACGATATGTGTATCAAATTAAAGGTATTAATGAGGGTTTTAAAAGGGAGTGGCCCTTAGTGGTATATGTGAAGGCGTTTTCGAGATATCGACCAAAATGTGGACAGAGTGACCAATAACATCATCTGTCGGTACCGCTAATTTATTTATATATGTCATACCACGAACAGTATTCCTGCCAAGACTCCAAGGGCTTTTGATTTAGCCCTGCAGAACTTTTTAATTTTCTTCTACTTAATATGGCAGGTGTCACACCCATTTTCCAAGTTTTTTCTAAAGTTATATTTTGCGTCAATAAACCAATCCAGTTACCATGTTTCATCTCTTTTTTCATAATTGGTACAGAATTATGGCATTTTTTCATTTTTCGTAATTTTCGATACCGGAATTTCGGCCATACCAAGATAAAGTGAGTTCAGATAAGTACGTGAACTAAGTTTAGTAAAGGTATACCGATTTTGCTCAAGTTATCGTGTTAACGGCCGAACGGAAGGACAGACGGTCGATTGTTTATAAAGACTGGCGTGGCTTTAACCGATTTCACCATTTTCACAGAAAACAGTTACCGTCATAGAATCTATGCACCTATCACAATGATTGGTAAATTTTTATGCGACTTATGTCGAGTCACGTGATGAGTCACGCCCTTTTTTGAAATTTTCCATATCATACTGTAGTTGAATGTTGACATAATTTACTTATATGCTGTAAAGATAAAAAATATTTGTTAAAATTTGACTTTGAAAAAAAATTTTTTTAAAAGTGGGCGTGTTCGTCATCCGATTTTGCTAATTTTTATTTGGCACACCTAATGCGCGCCTGCCACATTTCATCATGATATCTTCAACGACTGCCAAATTACAGCTTGCAAAACTTTTAAATTTCCTTCTTTTAAAAGTGGGCGGTGCCACGCCCATTGTCAAAAATTTTACTAATTTCTATTTTGCGTCATAAGGTCAAAGCACCTACCAACTTTCATCGCTTTATCCGTCTTGGTAATGAATTATCGCACTTTTTCGGTTTTTGCTAAATATTCGTTTATCGAAAAAGTAGGCATGGTTATAATCCGATTTTCGTTCATTTAAGTAGATTTAAATTTATTTATTATTACGACTCTTAGAGCCTAGCGATCTGAGATGAGCGCCCAGGAACCTACATACCAAATTTCATCAAGATACCTCAAAATTTACTCAAGTTATCGTGTTTACGGACGGACAGACGGACGGACGGACGGCCGGACATGGCTAAATGAATTTCTTTTTTCGCCCAGATCATTTTGATATATAGAAGTCTAATCTATCTCGATTAGTTTACGCCGTTACGGATTACCGTTATGCGAACAAAGTTAGTATACTCTGTGAGCTCTGCTCAGCATTTTAAATTTTCTCATACTCTGTGCCTTATTTTTCGATCGTGTGACAGCCATGTAGCTTTACGGATCTTTTATGTTTAAACATTGAAATGGATATAACAACATTTTGGCTAAATATATAGGAAAATGCTACAGATCTCGAATTTGAATGTGTGTTTTATAGGTGTATTTTTCATTTTATATAGAAAATGGGAGTGGTAATCAACCGTTTTTGTGATTCTAGCCTAGGTCAATTCTATTTTGAAAGTGAAAGGTGTTTAAAAATAATATCAAAACATCTTCAACTGTTTTTTGAAATCGAGGCAAAGATTTAAAAGATTCGAGCGGCCTTAGTAGGCCTTGCTTGCCAAGCTCGTTTTTTCAAAATTCTTAAATACAGCTTTTAAGTCAACCTTACGCAGTTGATCATATAAAAACTTAGCATTGTAGCTTTATAACTGGCGGAAATATTCCGTTAAGTATTGAATTATCACGGAATTATATTTCATTTTGAATAATATTCTTTTTTTACAAGAGCATAGTCGGGGTCAGTACAAGTAGTGTGTTTATACAATAAAATTTCTTTAAATGGAGCTGCTAGCCACACAGGAATCACGCACGAAAATTTTACCAAAAGTTTTGCGATAGACGGAAGGTTTTAAGACCGCGGGCAAACTATTGTAATTGGCCAAAAATGGCTTAAGTCTCCTTTTATTATATTCCTAGCTCTGAATTCTTGTTCTCAGTCGCGGAAGGTGAGATCATGGATATTGGCGTAAAACTCGGCGAAACTCTCTTGCGGGAGTTGCCTTCCTTTCCATGACCCGCGGATCACCTCATAGTCCGAGTCTGCCGATGTGAACTGGGCCAATAGTTCCATTTTGGCGAGAGTAGTCCAAGTGTAGATCATCTGCGTTATTTTCCAAGACCTGCCAGTACCAATCGAGCGCTGAGCCAGTCACTAAACAGTGAAAATCTGCAAGTATCCGCTCGTAACTCAACTGGTACTGCAATCTCATCCTCTCTACACTAAAACAAAACTTTCGACCGTCATCCCCTTCGGCGACCCATTGAATTTAAGGTTCCACTTATGAAGATCGATCCGCTTCTGCCGCAATTGTCCCTAAGCCTATCTTCCCGTAGTTGAGTGTTTACCGCTAGTTTCCCTACTTGCCCTCTCGTTGCTGTTCCCTGGTGTTTGAGATAGATGCTGGTGGAGGTGCTGCTGCTGGCGCTTGAACAGATGACTCTACGTCGGCTACGCGATTACTTAGACGCGACACGTTGGCCCTCATCTCCGAAACTCGTGCATTGCCTCTGATTTTGTTGGGAAATTGTTTCCATATAGCGTTTAAATTGTCCATGTGATCTGCCGGCGGTGCTGTGGTTCGTTGTCCTCCTGTTCTTCGTTTCCAGAGGCATCTATGGTCTCGCGCCCTCTAATGCTCCTCCTGTCAGCAGATCATCTCACTGTTCAGTACATCTCCAGCATAGACAGCTTTCGAGAAAAACTAAGGGACTTTTCGGTGTCTTCTACTACTACGTGTTGGTCACAGCGAACTCTTTGCTCCCTGTCAATCTGCTCAAAATTTCCAAAAACCCTGGCAGAACAAAGGCTAAGGAAATCGGTTGGCAGAATTCTACCGGAATCTCTATACCTGTGTCTAGCTGTGTGAATACAGAACCAACTACCTGGGTCTTGAATGCAAGAAAAAAAGGTTATGAATAAAATTGAAATTCCCAAAAAAAATATAATTCTTTATATCAAAACGACGAACTTCGCGAAAAAACAGGCTGCAAATTAAATCTATAAAGATTTGCATTGACAGGTGTTATATCTATAAATTTGGTGTGTGTGTTAAAAATATGTGTAAAAAAAATTTACGTGTAGAAATCAATTCAATATCAAAATATAAAATGCATTACTATATGTGAAATAATATATATGTATCCAGGTAAAATTGAAATATAATGTGTATGCGCAGGTGTGTGTGTAGATTTCTTAAAAAGTCTACCGAGGTTCAAAATTCGGTATCCTCTGTACATTCAAAACATGGTAGGAAAATAAAGCGCAAAAACTAGATTTACAAAGAAAAAAATATTAAAATTCAGTACTGCTCTAAAAAATTAATATTGGTTTGCTTAGTCTATTGGTATTAGACTCGATTATAATGATTAAGAAATTTATAAAAAAATATACAGAAAATCAATAAGAAAATCAAACTAAACATACCACCTTTACCCAATTCGGTGGCTTATGTTTCCTAGAAACTAACTTATTAAAATAGTGTAAAAAAACTTAATAACGAGAGAGAGAGAAGCAGAAAAAAAATTACGATAAAACTTCCAATTGGCGTGTTTTTTTTTCAAATTTTGATCTAAGCCTAAATGTATTTGACATTAACTCCAAAGCCTAAGTTTAATTCCCTTTTCCTAAAAAAAATGTAAGTAAAATTTTCACAAATTGTAGGGAATTTATTATTAGAAGATAAACTTCATTGCGATTCTTCCAAACTCAAATTCAGAATTAAATGGAAATATTAGCTGACTTTGAATCTTTATTGATGCTAAAATATTTAAATTGATTTGTATGTGTTAGTGGTTGTGTGTTTCTACGAAGGAATCAAATTTAGGTCGGTGTGCTTAAGTCCGTCCGTTTCCTGTCGATGTTGTGTCACTAATCTCCCTTTGATTACCCTGTTGGACATGTACGGTCAGAGCACTTGCTCCAGCCGTGGTTGCAAAACATCTATTTTTTAAAACCTATTCTACCCCAGTGGTCAATCGCTGTAAACCTCACATGCAGTTCTTGATGGAACATCCACATGGCAGCTGAGCAGCTTTGCCACAAAAACAGTCTTGAACTGTGCTAGTCTGACTTCGAATACCACTTATCAAAACGTAGAAGTAGATGAAGGGAACTTCGAAGTCGGGCTAGCACTACCCCCGTCTATCCGATTGTTACTTAGGTACAATCGCTTCACGGACTCGGAAAGTGATGCTACCCTCGTAACTCTAACCTGTCGATATAAAGGAAAAATATATTGCAAAAAAAGGTTACCAGGAAAATAAGAAAAATAAGAATACCGAAAAGTTAGTTTTAGATCAAATAATAAGCTGTGATGGGAAATTGAAATTAATGTTTGGGTTATATTATGAAAATTTGTAGAAAAAAACTGAAAGAAAGATTAGTTGAAAGGAATGTGAGAAAAATTAAAATATGATCGGGCTATTGCGTTGGGCGCCATTGTAATGTAACTGCTTGGTCCGGGCGAGAAGGGTGGCGGTTAGGCATGGTGGTAGCCCGGCTGAGGCTCGTCGCGTTGAGGCGCGGTTCTTGCCACCTTACTCGACCCACAGTCACAAAAACAAAATGCCTAGATGAGAAGAATATAGGGTCCTGTGAAAGATAAAGAGAAAGAAAGAAAAGTAAGCGGGAGAAGAACGTCCGTGTCAGGTGGAGTCATTACCACTCCTCTTGTTCATGAGGCATGAGCAACCTTGAACTCCTTTTGGTCCCGATAACCGAGTGGAGTTCCCTTGTCCGAAGTTCGTCCGTCTGTAATGATCTAGTCAGTAAGTTGCAACACCTAAGTCAGTAAATTGCAACACCTAACTCATTCCTATGTGCCACACGAGCAAGACCCACACTAACACAAAGGGAGTGGGCCTTGGTTCTATAGGTGGACGCCTTTTAGAGATATCGCCATAAAGGTGGACCAAGGGTCACACTGGAATTTGTTTGTACGATATGGGTATCAAAAGAAAGGTGTTAATGATTATTTTAAAAGGGACTGGGCCTTAGCTCTATAGGTGGACGCCTTTTCGGGATATCGTTATAAAGGTGGACCAGGGGTGACTCTAGAATTTGTTTGTACGATATGGGTATCAATGAAGATGCTAATGAGTATTTTAAAAGGGAGTGGCCTTAGTTCTATAGGTGGACGCATTTTCGAGATATCGCCATAAAGGTGGACCAGGGTTGACTCTAGAATTTGTTTGTATGACATGGGTATCAAATGAAAGGTGTTAATGAGTATTTTAAAAGGGAGTGGGCCATAGAAGGTGGACCAGGGGTGACTCTAGAATTGTTTGTACGATATGGGTATCAAATGAAAGGTGTTAATGAGTATTTTAAAAGGGAGTGGGCCTTAGTTCTATAGGCGGACGGCTTTTCGAGATATCGCCATGAGGTGGACCAGGGTGACTCTAGAATTTGTTTGTATGATATGGGTATCAAATGAAAGGTGCTAATGAGTATTTTAAAGGGAGTGGGCCTTAGTTCTATAGGTGGACGCCTTTCGAGATATCGCCATAAAGGTGGACCAGGGGTGACTCTAGATTGTTTGTACGATATGGGTATCAAATGAAAGGTGTTAATGAGTATAAAAAAGGGAGTGGCCTTAGTCTATGGTGGACGCTTTTCGAGATATCGCCATAAAGGTGGGACCAGGGGTGACTCTAGAACTTGTTGTACGATATGGGTATCAAATGAAAGGTGTTAATGAGTATTTTAAAAGGGAGTGGGCCTTAGTTCTATAGGTGGACGCATTTCGAGATATCGCCATAAAGGTTGGACAGGGTGACTCTAGAAACTGTGTTTGTACGATATGGGTATCAAATGAAAGGTGTTAATGAGTATTTTAAAAGGGATGGGCATTGCCTATAGGTGGATCGCCCTTTTCGAGATATCGCTATAAAGGTGGACCAGGGGTCACTCTAGAATGTGTTGTACGATATGGGTATCAAATGAAAGGTGTTAATGAGATTTTAAAAGGGAGTGGGCCTTAGTTCTATAGGTGGACGCCTTTTCGAGATATCGCCATAAAGGTGGACCATGACTCTAGAATTTGTTTGTACGATATGGGTATCAATGAAAGGTGTTAATGAGTGTTTAAAAAGGAGTGGGCCTTAGTTCTATAGGGTCGGACGGCTTTTCGAGATATCGCCATAAGGTGGACCAGGGGTGACTCTAGAATTTGTTTGTACGATATGGGTATCAAATGAAAGGTGTAATGAGTATTTTAAAGGGAGTGGGCCTTAGTTCTATAGGTGGACGCATTTTCGAGATATCGCCATAAAGGTGGACCAGGGGTGACTCTAGAATTTGTTTGTATGATATGGGTATCAAATGAAAGTTGTTAATAGAGTATTTTAAAAGGGATTGGGCCTTAGCTCTATAGGTGCACGCCTTTTCGGGATATCGTTATAAAGGTGGACCAGGGGTCACTCTAGAATGCGTTTTACAATATGGGTGTCAAACGAAAGGTGTTAATGAGTATTTTATAAAGGGAGTGGGCCTTAGTTCTAATGGTGGACGCCTTTTCGAGATATTGCCATAAAGGGTGGACCAGGGTGACTCTAGAATTTGTTTGTACGATATGGGTATCAAATGAAAGGTGTTAATGAGTATTTTAAAAGGGAGTGGGCCTTAGTTCTATGGTGGACGCCTTTTCGAGATATCGCCATAAAGGTGGACCAGGGTGACTCTAGAATCGTTTGTACGATATGGGTATCAAACGAAAAGGTGTTAATGGGTATTTTAAAAGGGAGTGGGCCTTAGTTCTATGGGTGGACGCCTTTTCGAGATATCGCCATAAGGTGGACCAGGGTGACTCTAGAATGTTTGATCGATATGGGTATCAAATGAAAGGTGTTAATGAGTATTTTAAAAGGGAGTGGGCCTTAGTTCTATGGGTGGACGCTTTTCGAGATATCGCCATAAAGGTGGACCAGGGGTGACTCTAGAATTGTTTGTACGATATGGGTATCAAATAAAAGGTGTTAATGAGTATTTTAAAAGGGAGTGGGCCTTAGTTTTATAGGAGGACGCCTTTTTCGAGATATCGCCATAAAGGTGGACCAGGGATGACTCTAGAATGCGTTTATACGATATGGGTATCAAATGAATGGTGTTAATGAGTATTTTTAAAAGGGAGTGGGCCTTAGTTCTATGGGTGGACGCTTTTCGGATATCGATATAAGGTGGACCAGGGGTGACTCTAGAATTTGTTTGTACGATATGGGTATCAAATGAAAGGTGTTAATGATTATTTTAAAAGGGAGTGGGCCTAATTCTATAGGTGGAAGCCTTTTCGAGATATCGCCATAAAGGTGGACCAGGGTGACTCTAGAATGTGTTTACGATATGGGTATCAAATGAAAGGTGTTAATGAGTATTTTAAAAGGGATTGGGCCTTAGTTCTATAGGTGGACGCCTTTTCGGATATCGTTATAAAGGTGGACCAGGGTTGACTCTAGAATGCGTTTGTACATTATGAGTATCAAACGAAAGGTGATAATGAGTATTTTAAAAGGGAGTGGACCTTAGTTCTATATTTCGATATATCGCCATAAGGGGACAGGGGTGACTCTATAATGTGTTTGTACAATATGGGTGTCAAATTAAAGGTATTAATAAGAATTTAAAAGGGATTTGTGGGTAGTTGTATATGTGAAGGCGTTTCGAGATTCGACCAAAATGTGGACCAGAACATATATGTCGGGTACCGCTAATTTATTTATATATGTAACACCACGAACAGTATTCCTGCCATGATTCTAAGGGCTTTCGATTTCGCCCTGCAGAACTTTTCATTTTCTTCTACTTAATATGGTAGGTGTCACCCATTTTACAAAGTTTTTTTCTAAAGTTATATTTTGCGTCAATAAACCAATGCAATTACCATGTTTCATCCCTTTTTCGTATTTGGTATAGAATTATGGCATTTTTTTCATTTTTCATATTTTTCGAATCGAAAAAGTGGGCGTGGTCAAAGTCGGATTTCGGCCATTTTTATACGAATACAAAGTGTGTTCAGATAATTATGTGAAACTGAGTTTAGTAAAGATATATCGAAGGGCGGATGCCACGCCCATTTGAAAATTTCTTTTGTTTTTGTATTTTGTTGCACCATATCATTACTGGAGTTGAATGTTGACATAATTTACTATAATACTGTAAAGATATTAAATTTTTTGTAAAAATTTCACTTAAAAAAATTTTTTTTTAAAGTGGGCGTGGTCGTTCTCCGATTTTTGCAATTTTTATAAACATACATATAGTAATACAAGTAACGTTCCTGACAAATTTCATCACCCCAGCGGGTTAGGGGATCAGAATATACCGCGGTAGGTATGCCTGTCGTAAGAGGCGACTAAAATACCAGATTCAAAGGGCTGTGTAGCGCAACCTTTTAGGTTGCCAGCGCAATACATAGCTTCTTCAAACCCAATTGTCAACCCTCACCTCATCCCGCGGCGAATCCTGTTTCACTAACAGACGAGGCTCTGGCGACCCCAAGCTCCTCATGGAACTTGGGTTAGGGAGGGAGGGAATGGCCTGAAGGTTTAATGTGGCCACATAAATCGTTACCGAGATGGTCGGGCTAGCACCTTAATGGTCTGTGGTACCGGAGCGTACCGGATTTGTATCCGGCAAAGGACCATCACATCGATAACACTCCCCCAAAGCCTTCGGGGAGCAACCTTATCGCTACAACAACACAGCAACAAATTTCATCATGATATCTTCAACGACTGCCAAATTACAGCTTGCAAACTCCTAAATTACCTTTTTAAAAGTGGGCGGTGCCATGCACATTGCCCAAATTTTACTTATTTCAACCCACATAAGTTCAACCCACGTACCAAGTTGTCGCGCACTTTTTCGATTTTTCGAAAATTTCGATATCGAAAAAGTGGGCGTGGTTATAGTCCGATATCGTTCATTTTACATAGCGATCTGAGATGAGTGCCCAGGAACCTACATACCAAATTTCGTCAAGATAGCTCAAAATTTACTCAAGTTATCGTGTTAACGGACGCGGACGGACGGACGGACGGAAATGGCTCAATCAAATTTTTTTCGATACTGATGATTTGATATATGGAAGTCTATATGTATCACGATTCCTTATACCTGTACAACCAACCGTTATCCAATCAAAGTTAATATACTCTGTGAGCTCTGCTCAACTGAGTATAAAAAATAAGAGAGATTACAACAATGTTATATAGAGATTACCATTCACTTACTCATCTCCTCGCGCTCATCTGCAGTCCAGGTACCAAGGCTGTAGCAGCGGAAAGCTGAAAGAAAAGTGAAATAAGGAGCAAAGAAACAAAGCCCTGTACCATGTACTTTTGTACTATTATATACTATTACCTCATAGAACTTTATTTCCGGTTTCTAAAAGTGAAAATACGCATGCGCATTTTTCGCAATCGATATAATTAATGAAAAAAACGTTTAAAAAAGTAAAAGTGGAAATAATCGCGAGCTAAGTGCGAAATACGTTTTCGGAAAGTATATTAGTGTATAAAAAAAACGAGTGGTTTACGTTTTAAGTGATTAATAAAAAAAAAGAATTTACAAAAGAAGAAAAGAACAATAAGGTGTCAAATGTGTCATGTGGTTTCACAAAGACGGGAACACCCTTTTACTAAAATCTCTAATTCTGCTTGCATTAAGCAATAGTTAAAGTGATCAATAAAATACATAAGAAAGAAAAAAAAATAATAAGAGAAATTACAACAATGTACAATTCATTATATATAACCATTCACTTACTCATCTCCTCACGCTCATCTGCAGTCCAGGTACCAAGGCTGTAGCAGCGGGAGCTGAAAGAAAAGAGAAATAAATAAAAAAAAATAAATGTAAGGCGCGGTAACCTCCGAAGAGATCTAAGGCCGAGCTTCTCTTCCAATTTGCATCGTGCTCCTCTTGATTTTTCCCTAAAAATTGCCCGGACGGGACCTACATGTTTTATGCCGACTCCGAACGGCATCTGCAAGGCAGATGAGTTTTCACTGAGAGCTTTTCATGGCAGAAATACCATCGGAGCGCTTGCCAGACACTGCCGAGGGGCGACCCCGCTTATAAAAATTTTCTCTAATTGAAAAATCTTATTTCTAAAATTTTGATGTTGCTTTGCCCGGGAGTTGAACCCAGGGCGACCGCGCTTAGAAAAATTTTCTTCTAATTGAAAAATCTTATTTCTAAAATTTTGACGTTGCTTTGCCCGGGAGTTGAACCCAGGGCAAACGGTGTGATAGGCGGAGCACGCTACCATCACACCACGGTGGCGAAATAAAGTGCAAAAGAAAAAACCCGCTTCCATGTACTTTTGTACTATTATATACTATTATTTCAAAAAACTTTAGTTCCGGTTTCTAAAAGTGAATACACGCATGCGCATTTTTAATTAATGAAAAAACGTTTAAAAAAAGTAAAAAGTGCAAATAATTGCGGGTCTAAGTGCGAAATACGCATTCCGAAAGTATATTAGTTTATAAAAAAAACGAGTAGTTTACGTATGAAGTGATTTACGACAAAAAAAAAGAATTTAGAAAAGAAGAAAAAAGAACAATAGGTATCACATGTTTCATGTGGTTTCACAAAGTGCGTGGAGGAAGATCCTTCTTTACAAAAGAAGACAAAAAGGAAATCCAAACCAAAAAAAGCAAAAGGATTCCTATATTTTTAGTCAAGGAAACGAAGTAAGGAAAATTAAGAAAAAATATAAAAATTATCAATAAATAGTGCAAAACGAAAGATTCTGGTGTGCCTACAGATTGGGGTGTGAGAAAAAAAAATTAGGAAAAAAATCAAGCTCGCAAAAAAAGAATTCAGAAAGGAAAAGAAGCTAATATTAATATACTAAATAATTCAATTATGCAAAAAAATCCTGAATACAGTTGTGTGATGAAAAAGGTGTGTGAAATGAATAATTTGTATATGCGTGTTTGCGGGTAAGTGAAATATATATAAAAAAAATATGTATGTATATAAAAATGGGAAAAATTTAAAAAATATAAACTAAAATTCAGAAGAATATTTCATATATATAGGGATTGCAGGGAAATTAAAAAAAAATTAACTTATAATATAAAAAATTATTCTTAAACCACAATAAATACTAAAGAAAATGGTCGGTCCCGTCCGTGGTGGCGTATCCTCGAGTTGGTGGTTTGATATTGTCTTTGATGCGGCGAATTCGAAGAGGTCATGAGTGCGCTCTCTACTTTTTGGGCTCTTCTCACCACAGCCCTGCTGATGCAGAAATCCACACCAGCGACCGACTAAATATGACTCACCGCTAATTGTTGTTTGTGATATAATGTGATACAACGTGATGTGATATGTTGCGTGCTCTTGTTCAGTGTGGTGTGATGTGATGTGCAGCCCTGTGTTTTGGAAAATGTCACCTGCTAATAGCTTTGGTTATGTTTGTGCTTACCGTGTGTTTTGGTGGATTGTTGGAATTGCTGGATGTTGGTTTTACTATTTCGGTGTTTGAATGTTTTGTATCAGAAATGTGGTCGTGGTGTTTTTAAGTGTTGCGTGTTTATCGTTGGAGTGTTTGTTGGTAGTCGCTGGTGTGATTATGATCAGCAGGTGTGGTTGCTAGTTGGATGATTTGTAGCTAAGGTTATGCGTGTATTCTGGTGGTTGTGGATGCGGATCTGTGGCGTGATAACTTTTGTGTGGTAGCTTAACTGTGTTTCGGTGGTTGGTTGCGAATGCGTGTGGTTGTGAATATCGATGTATGCAATCTTTGGTGTGGGATGCGATTTTTCTTACTTTTTTGGTTTGGGAGAATGGTAGAGTGTTTTATGTGGCTGTGAGGCTGTGTGGTTTGTAGTTGGTGCTCCGTGTGTCTCGCAGGGTTGCTACCAACTATTCCCCTTGTTGTGATGGGGATTCTAAAAAAGGGAAGCCGAAAAATAAAAATATATAAGCCGGGCATCACAATGCCGTGGAAAGTATTTAAAAGGCTGTATGCTTCGTTATACTATAAGGTTTATCTGTCCGAAACTAGATTAAGATTCTCTGAAAAACATTTTCCGTTAAGGCGAAACAAACTTCAAAGTTCACTTGAGAAAATGGCACTAAATGGCACTAAATTCAATATCACTTTTGTGCTAGTCACTTAGGAGTGTACGTGTTTAACTTACTGTCGGTGGATTTGTAGTACCTGGCACAGACGGTGTTGGTTGGTTTCCTTTGTGGATTCCTTCAACATAAACTAAGGGTGAAAAGAGGAGAATGAGATAAATTATGTGGGCGTTAATGGAAGATTATAAGCATGGGACTACAGTAGGTGATTTAGGTTCACGGGAATGGTTGTGGTACTTGCCGTTGCTGGTGGTGCTGGATCTGTTAGTGACAGGTGTACTGTTTCCTTTGGATACGGCAGTTTTTCCTTACTGCTAGCTTACGGTTTCGCACTTTAAAAACTTTTTTTTCATATATATTAGGGCGGGTCGATTTAAAAATCGCTCATTACTCTGTGAAAATCGTATTCTAGGGATCAAAATAAGACACTTTGCCGAAGGAATCATACCTGAAAAACGAATTCTG